>CM076575.1:1928066708-1928345289 GCA_034641835.2 Pinus albicaulis
AGTTGCTTCAGTCAATCTCCGGTTTAGTTTGTAAACTGAACCCTTGGAGCATTGTCTTGTCTCTTCGGTTGATTCTTGATTTTCCTTGCTTGATCGGCTCTTTTGGGCTGGCTCTTCTTGTTTTTTGGCTTTTGGTTCAGCCCCAGAGGATCAGATCTGACCTCTTCTTTTCCGAATTTTCACCTTTTAATGGTTGGCTTGATTGGCACGGTTTCTAGCCTGACAGTCGCGCCAATTGGCGCAGGTTGCCAGTTCATCACTCGCGCCATCCCCTGTCTGGCGCGGATTACAGCCAGACAGTCGCACCATTTCCTGTAGGTGGTAGGGTTACCCTTGTTCGGAAGTTTCTTTTGGTCAGTACTTTGCTTCTGGGTTTGTTTTAGATTCAGCTTGAAGTGGGAAGTCTGGTCTTGGTTGGGAGAAATTATTTGTTTTTTTCATTTTTTGGCGTTGGCGCTTGTTGTCAGTTAGCAACCCGCGCCAATTGGCCATTGGCGCTAGTTGTCAATGTACAAGTCGCGCCAGTTGGTGCTAGTTATCAATGTACAAGTCGAGCCAATTTCAGGGTGTATGGAAATTGAGACTTTTCCCTAAATCCTTCACCAGTGTGTCTTTCCCTTCCGGTCTTTTCCTTGTATGAGCATAGATTACATTGCTCATTGTTTGGGATGTCTTCTTGCTATGATTTCTTTATGTAAAAGGGAATGAATGCCTTGTTTTGATCTCTTGCTTTGGAAGTCCTCTTTGTGTTTGACCTCATATGTCCTGTCGCCTTTTGAGGGATTTCGTGACAAAGTGTTTGAAACAACGATTGCATTCTTAGTGTTTGTTTACATCTCTTTTGCATTCATCCTTCATTAAGAAGATGTGCGTTCTTTTAGTTTTCGTCTGATAGTTTGCTTTTCGTTTAAATGCATTAGATCACATTGCATCGAAAAGTATTTTTGAGATTTATCATTGAACTTAGATCACATTATTTAATGATTGAAATCTAAAAGTCGCTTTGAGTGCATTCTCTTTCATTAAAAGTATGCATTAAGTAGATTCTCATTTCATCGAAAAATGCATTGAGTGCATTCTTATCATTTGAAAAGAAAAAGGAAATTGTGCATAGATTACAATTGCATACTTTTCGGAAAAGAGGATTTTGCATAGATTACATTGCATTATTCGCATCGTTGAATGTTTGAGATTACTTTTGGATAGTGAAAGTCATCTAGTTTGGAAAGATTTCGTTTTCAGTGTTGTTGTTTGTTGCATCATTGTTTGAAGCTCTTCCCTTAACTAGATAGCATTCATCGAATTGAAAGATTTATTTTCTCATACAGCTGCACATAGGAGATTGTCAATGACATACGGTAGGGCCTTGAAACTGAAACATAATTGACGATCAACCATAAAATTTACTCAATTTACCTAAGGAAGCATTGAAATCTAACAAAACACATTTAGAGGTCTAGGCTAGAGACGTGTTCCGGCGTCTTAAAACCTAGTAGTTGTCGTTCGCCTCTTGGCTTTAGACAGCACTAGTACGGACTTGTGCTCCCCGTACCGTCGCGTATATAAAGGGAGACCCCACTAGGATGCTATCCTTTATCCGTAGGAAGCCGAGTCTGCCGCCTTATACCCGTGATACACCGAACACAGCATTCGGGGAGATTGCCTGCACGTACGTTAAGTCCTTGGTTGATTTCTTTTTCATTTTGAAACCAAGGTGTATATTGCAGTTCACGGTTATTTGGTACACCCTTTGCCTAGCATTCCTAAGCAGTCAGTTTGATCTTTACTGACTCCCTAAATTTGAAAAGATCATCAAGCGCTTGTCCTTTCACGCTTGTTTCCAATCTGAAAGTGATAGAGTCACCTTTTGCCGGTTTCTCGACTCTTAAAAGATGAAACGGTAGAGTTTTGTTTCAATGTTTTAAAAATTAACTGCCCACGAAATATTCCTGGTTAAAGTTAGTTTCCTTAGGGTGTTGTTCTGAAGATCGTTTCTGATGGCAACTTTTCTGGAGTTCACCAAACAAGGAATCCCCTCTGATGGGAATCTTGGTCCTTTTCCTCCTTTTGGAAATGTTGGTGCTCCTTATATGGCAACATTGTCCCTTCCTGGGTTAACTATTGGGTTGCCTGTTTGGTTGTTTTCAACCTCTGTGGTCTCGAATGTCTCGGCTACTGTTCAATCAGTTCCTCCACTTGAGCAACATCATGTTGATTCCAAGGTGGACCTCTCCCCTTCTTCGCCCGTTTCTGCGTCCTCCTCTTCTACTTCGCCTGGTGAAAGTCTGGATTCGAGTAACCAGGTGGCTAAGAAGAAGAAGAAGAAGACAAAGAAGAAGAAGTCCGATAAAGGAGAGGCTAGCTCTGCGGCTATTGCGCCTAAGAAGCCATCTCTTGATAAACCTCCCAGCCCTCCACGGAAATTCAAGTTCCCTTGCATGTTGTGTACGAGAGACCATCTTCTTCGAGACTACCCTGGCATTCCCAAGGTGCTCGAAGTATGGTCCAACGGTCGCCCGCCGTTGCCCTTGGCTTCTGGGAGTCAGGTTGGGGGCACATCTTCGGCTGCTGCTGGTAAAACTCTTAAAAAGCAGGGTAAGATTACCAATCCCTGTAAGTTGTGTGAAGGGCACCATGCCATTCACCTTTGTCCGTATATGGATGAAGCCAAGTGAGTTTTGGACAACTCGGCTGTTTCTAAGCCATGCCTTCCAGCTGGTTACAAACAACTTTCTTTGAGTCCTCCACCAGCTGATCCTACCATCGGTCAAGATTTATCCTTGGTCGATCCCGCTCCTCTGGAAATTCAAATTCAGGAATCCATTCCCGACCAACCATTGGTCGTGGGATCGGTTGAGCTGGCACCGTCTATGGTGCACCAGGTCTTTTCCATTGAGAGTGGACCTCACACCCCTCAGGTTCTTCTTGTTTCTTCAGATTCCTCGGATTTGGAGAAAGATTCTTTTGTCCCCATATCTCAAGAAGCTGCTCCTCCACCTCCTGTGATGGAGGTCCCGGAGGATACTCCACCTGCCTTCGAGATGGAGGTCGTGGAGGAGGCTTCTTCTTCTTCCGTAACACCAGGGGAAGACCATCTTGGTTCGATGGTAGCCCCTCCGAGTAGTTTGGTCACTTCCTTTGATTGGAATCGATTCGCAGGATACCGCCTTCCGTCTTATGTGCCTTTCGAGATCATAGTACAGGCTTTTGGTCTGGTTGTACCCAGCACCATTATAGATGAAGGCGCGTCTGTTAGTATTTTATCCTCAACTACCTGGCAAGCTTTCGGTTCGCCGCCGCTTGCGCCTGTTACGCGAATCTGTTGGCGTTTAACAGAAGAACGAGTCAACCATTAGGGATCCTTCCAAGGTTACCTGTTACTTTGGGAGGTAAAATCGTCCATATGGACGTGATGGTTGTTCCAGGCCCCTTGGATTTCAATCTGCTCTTGGGGCGCGATTACACCTATGCCATGGGAGCACTTGTCTCCTCCCTTTTTCGTGTGGTCTGTTTTCCGCATGAAGGACGGATCGTGACCATTGATCAGCTTTCGTTCTTGTTGAGTCTCAAATCTGCATCTTTCCTATACACCTTTCTAGACCTTTTTCATTCACCTGGACCTTCTAAGTCATCAATATCATTGCATATTAATTGCAAAAGAGAATTTAAAATGGTTTTTAACTATGTTTTGTGTCTGTTGTTTGAATTAGATTTTTGCTCATTTAGTTGCGGAATCTTGTCACTTTCCGCAGCTGCTGCAACTTTCCGCAGCCATTTTGTTAAAGTCTATATTGTAGGTGTCTTCAGGAAAATCGAGCCACATGGGCAAGTTAGAAATGACATGGACATGGATCGTGTCCTATTGGCTCAGTCGAATACACCTAAGAAGATTGTGGTCAAAGGTGGCCAAGTGGTGGTCAACCGTAGAGTCCCACGGTGACAGAACTCTTTTTTTCATCACGTGGAGATTTGCGTGGCCGTTTCTAGATCATGGGAGACACATCAACACCTGTAAATGGCTCCATAAGCCGAATCCAACAGCCACTCTCCATAGATTTAATCCTCATAGCGGCCATAATGCTAGATCTCTGGACGTGGTGGTTCACGTGTCTTCCATCAGCGCAGACTTTAGGGAATTAGTTATATCACCCTCTGTTATAAATAATGTGTTCTCATAAAATAATAGTTAGTTCTTGTAATGTAATTCTACTGTAAAGAAAGCCATTGTGCCGTAACACTTTTTCCATTGTTATGGCTGCATTTTAAATACATGAGAAGACTCTATTTATCAGTGTAATTCGTGGTTGATAGCTGTTGTCCGAGGTTTGTGCAGAGGGCCCCTGCACACGCTGAGGTTTTGTGTATTACTGTATAGTTTCATGCTTCATTTCTTTAAGTTCATTGTGCCATAGTCATTCACGTGTATATATATTACATCTTTCATGGTATTTACATTTCATCTTTGTCCATAATCTTTCATGCTTTACATTTTACTTCTGTCCATAATATTTTATGTTTTATATTGTTGTTAACTGATCAGTGTTTTGTTCCAGATTACAATAGGCAGCCCGGGCATTTGCACATAATTTTATAATGACTAATGACATGGAATCAATATTGTCCTTCTGCTGATTTCTTTTTCTTAGTTTTTGTTTAATTCCAGCACTGTTTTGTTTATTTCAGTCTTGCACATTTGCTTTAGTAGTTAGATTAGATATTAAATTGCTCATGTCATTTTCAGTTACCTCCGAAAGCGATAGCAGGACTAATGGTGAGGGATTGAAGTATGAGTGTGTAGTTTGATATTAGTTTACTTTTCTGCAAGTTAGATATTAAATTGTTCATGTCATTTTCAGTTACCTTCGAAAGCCATAGCGAGACTAATGGTGAGGGATTGAAGTATGAGTGTATAGTTTGATATTAGTTTACTTTTCTACAAATTAGATATTAAATTGCTCATGTCATTATCAGTTACCTCCGAAAGCCATAGCGAGACTAATGGTGAGGGATTGAAGTATGAGTGTGTAATTTGATATTAGTTTATTATTTTGCAAATTAGATATCAGATTGCTCAAGTTGTTTATGATTACCTCCGAAAGCCATAGCGAGACTAATGGTGAGGGGTTAGAATATGAGTTGATGTAATTTGATTTTAGTTTTATTTTACTTGCAATCTTTTCTTTGAGTACAGTTTCTTTTGTGTTTAGACAGCAACAAGGGTAATGGTTTTCATGATCAATAGTTCAATGTTTGTTTAACTAGAATAGTGGCACATTTTCATTTCCTTTTAGGAACTAATTTTGTCATTGAATGTTTCAAAATCCTTTTGAAGTTTGAATTTTTGGAAATCATTATAAAGGACATCATTGCCTTGAAAAATCATAACCATACTTGTCTTTTAGAATTTCCATCTCACATTAGGAAACCAACCAAGATAAAAAGGAAAAAAAACTAAAAACGACAAAAAGTAAGAGATAGGTTATCTTGCACATATAGTGCGCCACACTTCGTCAGCTTACGAATCCCAGATTGAAAAATTAATGTAGCAATTTAGGACACACTAAATTGACCAAACATTTTGGCGCCGTTGCCGGGGAAGTGTAACTAGGTAGCCAATTTCTTAAAAAAAAAAACAATAAAAAGAAGGGAAAACTTGATAACTTCTTGAAGTATGCTCTCCTCTTGCACCTAGTATGATCTGGAGGATTAGAAAAGAGAGTTATTAGTTCGATAATTTCTTAAGTATGCTCTCTTCTTGCACCTAGTGTGACCTGGAAGATCAAAAAGAGAATTATTAGCCCAACTTTTAAAAAAAAAAAAAAAAATGACATGCATAGAGCAAGAGATTCTAGGGGAAGGTTTATAGCTAGAGCTAAGAGTTCGATTTTCACAACTCCATATTCTTCAAGGCATAGACAAGATTCACCACCATCTACCCCTAGCCTTAAGATTCTTGGAATTCAAGGAGCAGCTGAATTAGAGGATTCTCCTATACCACCTACTAAATCTCATTTAGAAAAGGATCCTTTCTTTACTTCTACAGGAGAGTATATTGTAATCAAAGAAGTAGAACCACCTGAAGAAGAAAAGGAAGAGACTCCCTCTCATCCTCCCTTGATAGAAGAACCAAAGGACTTTGAGTACTCTAAAGAAACTATCATGGCAGAGGAAATAATAGATGGATTTGGAGGTAGAGGTAGAGGTAGAGGAGGAGGAAACAATGGAGACAACAATGGTGAAGGTAATAATGGAATAAATAGGGAAGGAGACAACTTGTTTGGATTCCCTATAGTTGATGAGGAAACTCATACAACGATGAAAAACATCTCACCATCTTTCCTCCCTAAATTTTATGGATTTCGAAGTGAGGATCCTGAAACATTTCTGTTTGAGTTTGAAGTCGTGTGCCGAACCTATGACTATATGGAAGACTCTCAAAAACTCAAATTGTTTCCTTCAACATTGAAGGGAGACGCTTTGAAATGGTTCATGGGATTAGCCACCCAATCTATTAGGACTTGGAATGATATGAAACAAACATTTTTGGATAGATACTTGGATTATTGTATGCCCACCAATCACAAGGATGAGGTATTCAAAATGGTGCAAAAAGAAGATGAAAATTTGGAAGATTTACTTGAAAGATTTCAATACAACTTAAAAAGAGAAAAGATGAGCAACTTAGATGAAGAAAATTTGAAAGCCCTCATATTAAAATCCATTAGACATGAATGGATAGATATTTAAACATGATGGGGAAAGGAGACATTTCTCAACTTCCACTTCGTGACATAACAGAACTATGTGTCCATCTCTCAAGAGGAAAATCTAAAACAGGAAAAGGGCCTAGGGATCCTTCTCTTATCAGGGCTAACAAATCTGCAACTGGATCAGTAAGTAGGGCAGAGATTGGCAATATTCTTGATGAATTCAAAACTGATATCGTAGGGAGCCTTAGTGAAAAACTAGACACCCTTAAGATCCAAAACAAGCAGAAAGCAGAAACAGATACTCTAGCCATATTTTGTCCGAAATGTAGGAAGAAACATGCTTTAAGGGAATGTCCCTTGGATGCAAAATTTGTAGAAACATGTATGATTTGCTCAAAGAATCATGAGACCAAGGATTGTCCTTCAATTCCTGGACTCAAAGTTGTCTTTCAAGAAGACCCAAATTCAGTAGAATCTCTTTGTTTTGTTGCAAGAAGACCTTGGCAGGGACAACAAACTCAAGGGTTTAACAACCCTATGAATCTTCAAACCCCACCAAATTGGAATCCTTGGCAACAACCTTGGCTCCAACATCAAAATCCATATCAACCATGGGTACAAGGGATGCAAAATCCTTATGGGAGATTTGCTCAATTTTATCAATATCCTCCATCTTTTCAAAATCAACAAGCTCCACAACTTCCAAACCCAAATCCACAACTTTCATTGCCATTTCCACAACAACAACCTTCTCAAAAAAATCCAAATCCTCAACTCATGCTCCCATACCAACAAAAGAAAAATCAACTTCCAGCTCAACCATTGCCAAATCCTAACAATAAAAATCCTCAGAATACTTACATGATAGAAGGACAACAATTTCCTACCTATATGATTGTTCCTCTCAATGATGTACAACTCAGATCTGGTAGAGTTTTAGAAAAACATTCTATAGATGTCCAAGAGCAAGATACCTCTAAGGAGGACTCTCTTAAAGCCAATAAGGATTCTGAGGAAACATCTCTTCAAAACTCAAACATTCAAAAAGAGAAAGAAAAGTTAACACCCACAACTCCTATAGTTGAGCAACATGCATCCTCATCCACACCTCCTTTTCCTAAAAGATTACAAATTGATAAAGGGGTGGAAAAACAAATCTTGTTGCCTAACTATGATTTTCTATATGAATTAAAGAATGTTTGTATCAAGATTCCCTTACTACAAGCCATTCGAGAGATTCATATTCTAGCAAAAACAATAAAGGAGTTGAGTCTCAAAAGACTAGGAAGGAAACTAAAAGACACAAGAAGAATCCACCGGTAGGAAAAATTGCGGATATTATGATGGGAAAAATTACCATGCAGAAGTATGTAGATCCAGGAAGTCCAATTGTCAAGACACATATAAATGGGATAGAAATTCCAAACACATTGATTGACTTAGGGGCTGTTATCAACATTATGAGTAGACAGACTATGGACCAGCTAAAACTTCCTAACCTTCTTTTTACACCTACTTTACTGCAACTTGCAGATCGATCAATTATTAAACCAGATGGTGTATTAGAAGATATTTCGGTCTCCTTAGATTCTTGGGAATATCCAGTAGATTTTATGATTTTGACTCCCAAGAGTAATCTAGGAGGGCACCCACTTATCTTAGGAAGACCTTGGCTAGCCACAGCTGATGCTTTCATTAGTTGTAGATCTGGGGATATGTACATCTCTAATGGTAATTCGACAAAGAAATTCAATTTGTATCCTCCAGCAAAAGCAATCACAGAAGTAGGAGACAATGAATGGGTTGATGATGAGGACACTATACAACCTGTCTTTACCATTTCGGAAATCAGTGAGGATAGTCAAATTCTGAACACATTAGAAAATTTTGAGACATCTTCAGAATATGACCCCACACAATTTCAATTGGAATCTAACATAGAATATTTATCATCAAGACAAATGTCTCTTTACTCTATGGAAGAGTTTGGTAGTTCTACCATTGAGATTTTTCCAGGAAAAACATTGAATATCAACAAAAATTTGGAAAAGTCACAACAGGAAGAACTAACCAAAATCTTGCAAAAAACATTCTACTGCATTTGCATGGGAGTATACTGATATGAAAGGTATTGATCCTAAGACTTGCATTCATCATATCTATATTGAGGAAAACAGTAGACCAATCAGACAACCTCAGAGAAGGATGAATCCAAATCTTAGGGAGATAGTGAAAGAAGAGCTCCAAAAACTACTCAATGTAAACTTCATTTATCCAATTTCGGATAGCCGATGGGTTTCTCCTTTGGTTATAGTACCTAAAAAGAATGGTAAATGGAGGGTATGCATTGATTACAGGGAATTGAACAAAGCAACTTTGAAGGATCACTTTCCTTTGCCTTTTATCGATCAGGTATTAGATACATTAGCGGGTAAAAAGTACTTTTCATTTTTGGATGGTTTTAGTGGCTATAATCAAATTCAGGTAGCACCTGAAGATCAAGATAAGACCACATTTACTTGTCCATGGGGAACTTTTTCCTATCGAGTACTTCCTTTTGGGTTATGTAATGCACCCGCAACATTCCAAAGAGCAGTACTAGGAATTTTTTCTGATCTAATCCATGATTGTGTAGAGATTTATATGGATGATTTTACAGTTTATGGTAATTCATTTGAAGAGGCATTAGAAAATTTGGAAAAAGTTCTTATAAGATGTAAAGAAACAAACCTTTCATTAAGCCATGAAAAATGCTTTATGATGTTTTCTGAAGTGATTGTTTTAGGACATCATATTTCAGGAGATGGGATTAAGGTTGATAGATCAAAAGTTGAAGTCATCTCCAAGTTGCCTATTCCAAATTGTCAAAGAGATGTTAGAAGTTTTCTAGGATTTATTGGTTACTATAGAATATTTATAGAAAACTTCACTAAAATAGCATCTCCACTCTTCAAATTGCTTACAAAAGACTGTGAATTTAAATGGGATCCTGATTGTCAATCGGTCTTTGAAACTTAGAAAACAAGAATATCTGAAGCACTTATCTTGAGAGGACCAAATTGGAAACCCCCTTTCCATATTTCTACAGATGCTTCAGATACAGCTCTAGGAGCTGTGTTGGGTCAAAAAGATTTAGTCCCTTATGCCATTTACTATACCAGTAAAAATTTGACTTCCACAGAGTTGAACTATACTGTGACTGAAAAAGATTTTTTAACTATTGTTCATGCAATCAATAAGTTTAGACATTATATAACAGGCTATGAAACTTTTACTCATACTGATCATTCTGCAATTAGATATCTAATGAACAAACCTGTTACTAATGGCAGAGTGACAAGATGGCTCTTACTTTTGCAGGAATTCAATATTACTGTGTTGGATAGACTAGGAAAAAAAATACAGTAGCTGATTTCTTGTCTAGGATTCAGAATTTTAAAGAAGATTCTCCTGTAGAGGATAAGTTTCCTGATGAATACTTGTTTGCAGTAACTATTAAGACTCCTTGGTATGCAGATATTGCTAACTATTTGGTTACAGGGAAACTGCCTTCACATTTGTTTCCAAGTGAAAAAAGAAAGATTATTCAGGAGAGTTCAAAATATTCATGGATTTCTAACGAATTGTTTAAAACAGGGCCAGATCTTGTGATCAGAAGATGTGTCAGGGAAGATGAAATGCCTGATATTCTTAAGGCATGTCATGATGAACCATGCGGCGGACACTTTGCGGACAAAAGGACGGCCTATAAAATCCTTTCCTTGGGATAGTATTGGCCTTCCCTCTTCAAAGATGCAAAACAATATGTCAAAAGGTGTGATAGCTGCCAAAGAGTAGGGAAACCTACCCTTTCAAATGAAATGCCATTGCAAACACGGGTACTCATTGAACCCTTTGAAAAATGGGCTTTAGATTTCATTGGACCTATTAATCCACCATCTAAGCAAAAGAAGTATATATTGGTTTGTACTGATTATGTTACTAAATGGGTAGAAGCCAAAGCATTAGTGTCTGCTACTAAAAATTCAGTTGTTAATTTTCTTTATGAGGATATTTTTACTCGCTTTGGTGTTCCAAGAGAAATTGTGACAGATCAGGGAAGCCAATTCACATCCAACTTGGTGGAGAAGTTGATGGAAGAATACAAAATCAAGCACAGAAGATCTACTCCTTACCATCCGCAAGCAAATGGTCAAGTGGAGTATACAAAAAAAGTTCTCAAAAGTATCATCACCAAAACTGTTCATCTACATAGAAGAGATTGGGCAGAAAGGCTTTCTGAAGCCTTGTGGGCCTACAGAACTACATGGAGAAATACAACAGGACATTCTCCCTATGAACTTGTTTATGGGAAAGAAGTCCTGCTCCCCATTGAGTTCCAAGTCAAGACCTTCAAGATTGCAGTTCAGTTGGGGATGGATCTATCAGAAGCTCAAAAGCATAGAATGGAGCAGTTGAATGAGCTAGATGAAATCAGACAAGAGGCAATTCTAAGAACTGATCTAGTTCAATATCAAAGAGCTAAATGGCATGACAAATACATCAAAGAGAAGAAGTTTCAAGAAGGAGATTGGGCATTGTTATTTGATTCCAAGTCTAAAGATTTTAAAGGAAAATTTCAGACTCATTGGCTTGGGCCATATGAGATTGACAAGATCTTTAGCAATGGAGCGGTAAGAATCAAGACCATTGATGAATTTCAAACTCCTCTTATTGTGAATGGCCACAGATTAAAAGTCTATCATAAGCCACTCTCAAAAGAGGAATTTTTCAAAATGTTTCAAAAAAATTCAGCAATCAGGCTGGTACAGAAGAATTTTTCTTCTCCACCAGCCTAGCCTTTGTTCTTTTCAGTTTTAAAAAAAAAAAAAAAAAAAAAATGTATAAGCCTGAAAACCAATCATTGATTGGCAGTCTTATACAGAAAATGTAGGGTGAAAATCAAGAACACCTGACACCCTATATTTTCCAAAAAAAAACTTTCTCTTTCATTTCACAAGTTTTGTGACCACCCACTCCATTCCATTCCACTTCATTTCACTCCACTTCATTCCATTTCACTTCATTTCATCTATTTCATTTCATTTCACCAATAAAATTTTCTTTCATGACCATTTTCATTCAGTCAGTTATCATCCGTCTATTTCCATTCACCCAAATAATAGCTGTGTCAGTTTCCGCAGCTGACACCTGTTTTCGCAGCTGACACCAGTTTCCGCAGCCGGAAGCAGATTCTGCAGCTACCACTCTGTTTTTCAAAAAAAATGTGCAATCAGATGTTAGTTCAACAATCATGAAATCAAATGCAGGTATGAAGACATATTATGAAGACATGGGGCATTCAAGATATCAATGAGGAGCAACTAATTGAAGACCAATGAAAAATGGCAAGAATTCCAAGGTATGAGTAAAAATTTATTTCAAATAGCAATTAAGCACATTTTTACATAGTTATAAACCATAGCTCCATTATATGCAATGATTGTGTTGAAAAACTCCGTAACCATTCCACGATCTCTATATGATCCTCCCACAATCCTTGCATTCATTTTCAAATGGTCCCATAATCAAGCCTCCGATCTTCACTCATACTCTGATACTCCACCTGTGATGATGAAACGTGGTTGATTTGACTATGGCTTCTTTCAGCCGCATAAAATCTGTAGCCGTTTCATAAACGTGCTTACATTTACTCTGCAGCCACCCAATTTTAAATATTGTCGGATGCGTTATACTCCTCCTACTGTTCTATTGATCTCACAGCTGCATTTCCACCGTGCTCACGTAACCCTTCTTTGTTCCGCTTCACCCCATTTTGTTCTCTGTTACGCTACATTTCGTATACCTATTCTCTTATATCCGCCTACAGTCACTGGTCTCCTCCATAAATCGTGCTCATTTCCGCTCATTCAGCCGTCTTACCTCCGTTAAACCCTCCTCATGCAGACAAGTTTTAAAGAGCAGAAAGAAGGATGGTTCAGTTGTTGAGAACAGAACCAGAAGGACCTAAATTCATGGAAGGATACCCGCAAGTCAGAGATATATTGAAAAAGGCAAAGTGGCTTCGGTTTATTCAAAAGTTTAGAGGCTACCATAAAGAGGTGACAAAAGCTTTTTCAAGGTCTTTCAATGGTCTGGAGGTAGAAATTGGGGACCTCAAATTTACGGTGAATGAGGCATCCATAGCATCTGCTACAGAACTCCCTCAAGAAGGTGAACGCTGGTTCAAGAACAAAAGCATTAGTGATGAAGCCTGGAGAATGATCCTACGTAACCCAGGTATGGATGTAACTATTTTTAAAAAGGGAATTCATGTTCATGCTTTGAAAGAAGAGTGGGCCAGTTTACTGTTAGTTATTCAAAAATTTATCACCTGTGAGGGCCGTTTTGGGTCAATGTACATGTATCATACCCGACTGTTGATGAATTTCCTAGACAACCAGGCCCTCAATCTGCCATACTTTTTATTAAACAGTTTGAAGAAGATGTCTGTGACCGTCCAGAAGCATCTAGGGGACGTAGAACCACATTTGTATCACCATGGTCTTGTGAAAATTTTGATTGAAAAACAGTTAAAAGAGAAAAAGGACACATGCGAACAATTTTTGATTAGAAATTTCTTTGAAGAACCCCAAGAAATTCCTGAAGGCAGTACATCAAGAAGGAGTAGGAGAAAGAGAAAAAATGATGAAACTCAAAGTACTCCTACTAACACAGTTGAAAGAATCAGTAGAGAGGAAAAATTGTTTAAAAGGAAGAAGGAAAAGATTGAAGAGAGAAAAAGCATTGAGGCTATGCATCAAACCCCTTCTTCAGAAGAAGATAATCAAGTGTTATCTGAGAGACTAGTTCACCTTCAGGAATAGTCATCTATGGCCAAAAAGAGGGGAAAAGAAAAACAAAAAGGAAAAGACAGTAGTCCACAGTATGTAAGAAGAAGCAGCAGGCTTAAAGGGAAGTTGAGAAAAACACAAACAAAAGGACCCCATTTTATTGATTTGGGAGAAGAAACACCTGAAAAAACCTCAGCTGGCCATAGTTCATCTCATTCTCAGTCAGACATTGAACATAGTCCATCTCATTCTCAGCCAAACGTTGAACATAGTCCACCGCATTCTCATTCAAATGTTGACATGAGTCCTTTTCAGCCAGATTTTGAAGTTAATTCTCCTCCACGGAATTTTGGGGACAGCCCAATGAAAACGACACCCGAGATAGACCCAAAGCAGCGAGAAGTATATGATTATATAGAATCTTTAGAAAGAGCAGCCACGGGTCCCAGCACTCCATCCACTCAGCCTCACACAGCAAAAGAAGATCTAGTCCAATCATTGAAACAAGAAGTCTTTGAGTTGGAGGTTTTAAATAGACACATTAAAAATGAAAATGAGGCATTAAAGGAACAAAGAAAATTGGACAAGATCATTCATGACAATACCATGCTACATCTGGGACTATGGCAGAAAAAGAACAGGAAATTGAAGAAGAAATCCCAAAAGTTAAGTAGAGCACTGATTAATATCAAATTTAGATGCTTGATGAAAAATCCCAGGATGTTAGCAGCACCAAGGAAGAGGAGAAGAGGACTAGATGTACTGGCGGAGGTGTCAAGGCATATGAATTGAAGAAGGATTATCAAAATTTTGGTTGCATGAGGACATGCAACACCTTCACAGTGGGGGTATGTTGAGTCTCAAATCTGCATCTTTCTTATACACCTTTCTAGACCTTTTTTTCATTCACCTGGACCTTCTAAGTCATCAATATCATTGCAAAAGAGCATTTAAAATGGTTTTTAACTATGTTTTGTGTCTGCTGTTTGATTTAGATTTTTGCTCATTTAGCTGCGGAATCTTGTCACTTTCCGCAGCTGCTGCAACTTTCCGCAACCATTTTGTTAAAGTCTATATTGCAGGTGTCTTCAGGAAAATCAAGCCACATGGGCAAGTTAGAAATGACATGGACATGGATCGTGTCCTATTGGCTCATTCGAATACACCTAAGAAGGCTGTGGTTGAAGGTGGCCAAGTGGTAGTCAACCGTAGAGTCCCACGGTGACAGAACTCTGTTTCTCATCACGTGGAGATTTGTGTGGCCGCTTCTAGATCACGGGAGACACATCAACACCTGTAAACGGCTCCATAAGCCGAATCCAACAGCCACTCTCCATAGATTTAATCCTCACGGCGCCCATAATGCTAGATCTCTGGACGTGGTGGTTCATGTGTCTTCCATTAGCGCAGACTTTAGGGAATTAGTTATATCACCCTTTGTTATAAATAATGCATTCTCATATGCATAATAGTTAGTTCTTGTAATGTAATTCTGATGTAAAGAAAGCCACTGTTCCGTAACACTTTTTCCATTGTTATGACTGCATTTTAAATACATGAGAAGACTCTGTTTATCAGCGTAATTCGTGGTTGATAGCTGTTGTCCGAGGTTTGTGCAGAGGGCCCCTGCACACGCTGAGGTTTTGTGTATTACTTTATAGTTTCATGCTTCATTTCTTTAAGTTCATTGTGCCATAGTCATTCACGTGTATATATATTACATCTTTCATGGTATTTATGTTTCATCCTTTTCCATAATCTTTCATGCTTTACATTTTACTTCTGTCCATAATCTTTTATGTTTTATATTGTTGTTAACTAATCAGTGTTTTGTTCCAGATTACAATAGGCAGCCCAGGCATTTTCACATAATTTTATAATGACTAATGACATGGAATCAATATTGTCCTTCTGCTGATTTCTTTTTCTTAGTTTTTGTTTAATTCCAGCACTGTTTTGTTTATTTCATTCTTGCACATTTGATTTAAGTAGTTAGATTAGATATTAAATTTCTCATGTCATTATCAGTTACCTCCGAAAGCCATAGCGAGACTAATGGTGAGGGATTGAAGTATGAGTGTGTAGTTTGATATTAGTTTACTTTTCTGCAAGTTAGATATTAAATTGTTCATGTCATTTTCAGTTACCTCCGAAAGCCATAGCGAGACTAATGGTGAGGGATTGAAGTATGAGTGTATAGTTTGATATTAGTTTACTTTTCTGCAAGTTAGATATTAAATTTCTCATGTCATTATCAGTTACCTCCGAAAGCCATAGCGAGACTAATGGTGAGGGATTGAAGTATGAGTGTGTAATTTGATATTAGTTTATTATTATGCAAATTAGATATCAGATTTCTCAAGTTGTTTATGATTACCTTCGAAAGCCATAGCGAGAATAATGGTGAGGGGTCAGAATATGAGTTGATGTAATTTGATTTTAGTTTTATTTTACTTGCAATGTTTTCTTTGAGTACAGTTTCTTTTGTGTTTAGACAGCAGCAAGGGTAATGGTTTTCATGATCAATAGTTCACTGTTTGTTTAACTAGAATAGTGGCACATTTTCATTTCCTTTTAGGAACTAATTTTGTCATTGAATGTTTCAAAATCCTTTTGAAGTTTGAAGTTTGGGAAATCATTATAAAGGACATCATTTCCTTGAACAATCATAACCATACTTGTCTTTTAGAATTTCCATCTCACATTAGGAAACCAACCAAGATAAAAAGGAAAAAAATCTAAAAACGACAAAAAGTAAGAGATAGGTTATCTTGCACATATAGTGCGCCACACTTCGTCAGCTTACAAATCCTGGATTGACAAATTAATGTAGCAATTTAGGACACACTAAATTGACCAAACAGTTCTTTGGTCCTGATATGGCAGCTGGCCCACCATCATCCCTTCCTAGTTTTTATCCACCCGTTGTATCTACCCCACCGCAGGTCAACTATGTGGCTACCTACCCCGTGCCTGTACTCAGTGATAATGTCGTCGTGCATAGTGTGCTGGGGGCATTGGGTCCTGACCTCCAAGATGTTTTCCTTCCATCAAGAGTGGAACTCTTGGAAGCCATGACTCCATATTCATTATGATGAGGTCTGGTCGGAGCATAGTTCATTTTCTTGTGTCAAGCTCCTTAAAAAATGAAACAAGGTCCCAGAGCATGGTTCTTTTCCTGTGTCAAGCTCCTTAAAAAATGAAACCAGGTTGTCGGAGCACAGTTCGTTCTGCTTGTGTCAAGCTCCTTAAAAAATGAAACAAGGTTGTCGGAGCATGGTACCCTTCCTGTATCAACCTCCTTAAAAAATGAAACCAGGTCTGGTCGGAGCAGAGTTCCTTGTCTTGTGTCAAGCTCCTTAAAAAATGAAACAAGGTTGTCAGAGCAGAGTTCCTTGTCTTGTGTCAATCTCCTTAAACCATGAAACAAGGTGTCCTGAGGATAGTTCTTTTAATGTGTCAACGTCGTTAAAATAATGAAACACATTCCTGTTCAATTCGAGTCTTTGATCAGATCTCGTAAAATACCAGTCGAGTCTTTCTCTTGATCTCGTAAATTGAACCTTCACTCCATCTGCCTTTCATATGGATTGAAGCTTGGGGGGCATGTACCTCGAATTGAGTCACCATGCTGGGGGCATGATTATTTTTTCAAGCATAGTTTACCTTTGTTTCAAGCTTGTGTAAAAATGAAACCAACTTCAAGCAGAGTTTCCTGATTTCAAGCTTGTGTAAAAATGAAACCATTCCCATTTTACCCATTGTGAGTGCCATTTTATCAGCCTGTCTTTGCCAGATGAACATTGGTTTTCTCACTCCATCGTCACTATCTGCTTGGCTGATCATATGCCTTCACTTGGTTGTTTTACCCATTCCTGAGGAACCGCTGCGATGAGTGGTCATGTTAGCCAGCCTCTTGACCTTTATCTTGTTTTGAGCAGTTCCACCATTACTGGAACCAGTTGCTACCCTTTATACCACTCGTTCCTCCAGGAGGAGTCACCTTTCAGCTCTTTTCTAACCCTCTAAACATGAAAAGATTGCCGAGGCCCTTGTCGTTTCGATCTCGTTAAAGTGGCCACGAAACGACATCTACCCAGTATACGTTTACCCATTTTTCGGGCTGGGATAGATTATTTACGAAAAAGGAATACCCTAGCCTATCGTGACTAGGAGGTTTTCTCAGACATAGTTTTCTACCTTTTCGGATCTGAGGAACTATTTACGAAAAGGGACCATTGGAGTTTACTTTTCCGCTGTCTTTTCAAACTCTCTAAACATGAAAAGACGTTGATTTCTTCCTTTGTCAGACTCGTTAAACACTGATGACATTGGACTTAGTCGAAATGACGTTCTCCGAGTTTCTCCTTCCTAGGGCTCGTTAAATGTACTAGGATGGATTCGCCCGAAGGGCGGACTTATATGACAAGCACATGGTATCCTCTTCAAGCTTGTGTAAAAATAAAGAGGTACTCACCGAAATGGTGGGGAAAATGGAACCAGCGTCATTGTCGTGTCGGCAATATGTCGCTCTTGAACATGGCACTTGTCTGCATTCGTGTCGGGTTGGGGACATCTTTTCTCGTTTTTCACTTGCCTCCGTGGGTTTGGGTAATCCCTTTTGACCTCTCATCTGCTCGTTGCCACGTTATAATGACCTTTGATATTTTGATGTCAAATACTGCCAAATCCACTGTCGTGCCGCCAATATGTTCAAGAGAAGTTGACCTCTGCAAAGTATCAACCTTCCTCTGATTCTCATATGATCCTAATTCACAAAAACATTATGTTCCTCTGTCTCGTGTCGATGATGTGGGAAACATTATGGCCCACCTTCGATCAAGGTCACTTCCTGTCGACTTCAGCTCATTATCCAGGAAGCTGATCTAGAGACTCCCTTCTGGTACCTTGGAGCCTGCATGCCTCAATGGCGGGTTCTTCGCATTCGACGTGAGGTTTTCATCATTGGCCTCTGATCGAGTGATTTTGCGGGTGTTCGACGTCAGCTCATTGTTCACATGCCGTAGATTGTACCTGTAGTACCTTGAGGACCATTGGCATTAATGGTGGTACCTCTCGCATCTGTTAACAACTTTCATCATTGGCTGGTAATCAGACGATGTTCTTGCATGTTCGACTTCAACTCACATATTCGCATGCTTGAACTTGTACTTTTTTCGGGTCGAGATGGAGCGCAAGACCCTGGATTGTGTCTGTTGTAATCCAGGCTGCGATATTGTGGATTATTATTTACATGACTCACTGATTGGATGGCTGCGACCATACCTGAGTCTATTTATCGATCCTCACTGGATGGCTGCATCCATGCCTTGGATCTAGATTATTGTATACTCTGTTATGGATGGCTGCGCCCATACCATGCATATATATCATGTATCTGAGACATCAGTTGTACTTCGCTCCGCAGGTTTTCCGATGGCGGTGTTTTCAGTCGGCATGTTCTCGTAAAGCATTTCACCCCTCTCTCTCTTTCGGGCCTCATGCTTTAGGGGGCATTTGTTACACAGTAATTTGTCACCGTCCCTGCAATCCCCATCTCGCCCATTGGAGGGTCGTTTCTGTGACCAATAAGCAGTGTCATGCCTTGAAAATACCATCATTGCATCCCTTTCCATGAGGACAACATTCCTTCTCTTGATCATTTCCTGAGCAGAGCCCTAAAAACACCTGTTTTTGCATTGGCGCTGGTAGCCCGTTATGTACCCGCGCCAATGGGGGAAAATTAACACTGAGCCCGCGCCAATTGGCGCTCTGTCCCAGTGTTGTACCCGCGCCACTCTGTTTATGGAAATTTTTTTTAAAAAAAGAGGCGAAGTTTCGATTACAACAACTTCGTGGATGAGTCATCAGGAGTGGTTTCGCCTGAATAACCACGGCCTTCCTCCTTTGGCCTCCTGTTTCCACCTTATGGGGAACCTCCCAAAGGATAAGGCCTCCCTTCCACTATTGTAGGGATCCCAACCTCCTCCTCTCCTCTATAAATATAGCCTTCATCCATTGATGAAGGGGCTGAAGGGCTGAATGGCTGAATAGCTAGTTCCAGAATCTCCAAGTTCCCAAGAGCTTTTACATCCTTATGCTGCAAGAGCCTTCTTGATTCCCTTAAGGCCAAATCCAAGCAAGGAGACTATTGCCAAGTATCCGGAGAGAGAGGCTTGTCCCATCCCTGACAGGCTTTATCGAGACATGTTGTGCTAACGACCCGCTAAAGGAGAGTGTTGCGTCGAAGCTATGGTTGTATTCTTCTTTTGACTCTTTAATGATAAGCGACTATCGGTTATGGTTCCACTCTTGTTCTTGATTATTTTCATGAGTCATGTCCTCTTCGACTGACATATAGTTGTATATACTAGATTTTATGCTTGCGTTTGTGTTGTTTCTTGCATGTGCAGGTGTCCGATCACAGAGATCGTGAGGATTGTGATCTGCCAGGGCAAAGGAACGGGAGCACCACCTCTTCTACAAACGACAGCGTTGGATTCCAGGTAAGCCTTCCTTGAAAGTCGGTTTATTTGCAATTAGGAACCTGCACTGTAGCGTGTTTGATTGTTGCTAGACCCGATCTGGGCTAGTAGGGATCACCTCTGTCCGCAGAGGGGATTTACCTCCTCAACAATGGTTGTGAAACATTGAGAAGTAAAGCAAGGAAGGTGGTGAGCCAAGATACAAGTGAGTTATGTCACAGGAGATTGGGCCATCTACACCACATTGCTTTGAGGATCATGCGGCAAATTTTTACAGGTCTTCCAAAGGGTAATCTTGCACAGATAGACACATGCGAGGAATGTACCATGGGGAAGTATACTAAATCCACTTTTCATGGGAATGAGAACCGAGCAGTGAAAATCCTCGAGAGAGTTCACTCAAACATGTGTGGACCATTATCTACACCTTCCACAGCAAAGCACAGGTAGTATGCGATTTTTTTTATGATTTTTCTAGGAAATGTTGGATCTTCTTTCTGTAGAAGAAAGATTAGAAATTCTCCAAGTTTTGTGAGTTCAAAGAACTAGTAGAGAAAGATACAGGGAAGAAGGTGAAGGCTCTAAGGAGCAATAATGGTGGTGAGTATATCTCTAATGAATTCAATAACTTCTGCGCCAAAGAAGGAATTCAGAGAGAATTGATTGCACCTCATAACCCTCAATAGAATGGGGTTGTAGAAAGAAATAACAGAACAATTGTGGGAGAAGCACGAGCTATGTCACATGGCCTACCGTTGCATATGTGGAAAGAGGCATGCAACACAATAGTATTTGTGCAGAATCGTAGTCCTCATCAAATACTTAGCATGAGTACACTAGAGGAGGATTTTTCAGGTAAGAAACCGGATGTTTTTTTTTCTCATATGTCTATTTCCATGCGACCAAATATGCTAGGAAGAAGATAGAACCAACAACAGAGGTTGGGATATTTCTGGGGTACACTGATACTCCCCCACAACTATCAGGTGTACTTGTCAGCTAACAGGATGACAGTTGTCGAAGAGATGTTAAATTTGATGAGGAGAAAGCCATGTGATTGTCCCTTGAGAGGGAACTTGACTTTCATGCAGATCATCAACTCTTAGTTCCAAAGGATGAACCTCATGATGTGGAGCAGCCACAAGAAGAGGATCATGGAGTGGCAGAAACCACTCATGCAAATCCATCCACCAGAAATGGTAGGAAGCGCACCAGAGAGGTTGATAGATTGATGTTAGATGCGACAGAGTATGTAGGTGCACCTACATCACAGTGTAGGCAAACAAGTTCCCCAGACAGGTATACTAGATACATGGCCCTTATGAGCGAGTGTATTGTAACACAACCATCCTCTTTTGAGGAAGAAGTGCAGCAACCAACATGGGTTGATGCCATGGTTGAAGAGTATGACTCTGTTATTAGAAACGGGTCATAGGAAGTGGTCCCAAGACCAATGGGGAAGTCAGTGGTTGGATCCAGGTGGATCTACAAGGTGAAGCAAGCAGCAGATGGGAGTGTGGAGAAATAAAAGGCTATATTTGTGGCCTGAGGATTCTCACGTGTAGAGGGGATTGACTATTAGGATACTTTTGCACCGGTTTGCAAGCTACTCATCGATTATATCTATCCCTGCACTCTCAACATATATGGGGTGCAAAATACATTAGATGAATGTAAATACAACCTTTCTCAATGGATTTATTGAGGAAGAAGTGTACATTGAGCTTCCAGAAGGTTTTGATACCTTTGACAGGAAGTCGCATGTGTGCATACTCAAGAGAGCATTGTATGGGTTGAAGCAAGCACCTCATGCTTGGTACACTAGGATCGACAACTATTTCACCGGGGTGGGCTTCACAAAGAGTGAAGTGGATGCGAACCTATATCATATTGTGGTTGATCATAAGATTTTGATTATTGTACTTTATGTTGATGATATTATACTGACAGATGATGAGAACCTCATAAATTCTTGTAAAGAGGATCTTGCAAGATAGTTTTATATGAAGGACATGGAGCTCTTGCACTATTTCCTTGGCTTGGAAATATGGCAAAGAGATGGGGAGCTATTTGTCTGTTAGGGAAAGTATGCCAAGGAGATTCTGAGGAAGTTCCACATTGAGGGAAGCAAACCCATGGATACTCCTCTTACAGGTAACTAGAGGAAGGAGGATGCTACCTCAGGTGAGGTAGTGGATGCTACTGTTTACAGGCAGCTTGTGGGTTCACTTATGTATTTGGTGAACACACAGCCAGACATATGCTACGCAGTTAAAAAACTTATTCAAGCTATGGTTAAGCCTACCAATCTCTTTTGGAAGGTAGGGAAGCATGTGTTGAGATATCTCAGGGGCACTACAAAGTATGGATTATGGTACAGACAGACAGAGGGAGTGAAGCTTCAAGGCTTCACCGATGCAGTTTGGGTAGGTAGTCCATCAGACATGAAGAGCAAATCAGGGGGCATCTTCATCATAGGATCAACAAAAATTTCTTAGTATAGCAGGAAGCAAAGATCAATTGCACTTAGTTCAGTTGAGGCAAAGTACATGGCAACTAGTCAGGCTGCATGTGAGGCCATATGGATGAGGAAGATACTTGTTGGTTTGTTTGGTCATAATATGGATCCGGCGGTGATACATTGTGATAACCAGAGTTGCATAAAACTCTCGGTTAATTTGGTATTCCATGACAGGTCCAAGAATATTGACATCTAGTACCACCATCTTAGAGATTATGTTCATAGGTGCATTATGTTGTTGCAGTACATTCCCATAGAGGATCAGGATGCAGATATCTTGACGAAGGCACTTGCGAAGAGAAAATTCGAATACCATAGAGGTAGGATTGGGGTTGCAGATAATCGCTTTCTTGTTGAGAGGGAGTGTTGAAATTCAACAAGAAAATGCACCACATACTAGTGTGGGATTCTAGGTCACACATGAGTGAGGAATCCAGTGACACATTAGTGCTAATGTGGGCATCCAATTTTTAAATAAATTGGAAAATAAATTGTAATCTTATCTCATAACAACTTTTAAAGTTAACTAAGTGTGATAGACTTAGTTAGCTCAATAATTTTGAGTTAAGGGTCAAAGTATAGGCATGTAGAGTGATTCTATTATTTTCAAGGTCTAGTTCCATTTGTAGCACTAGTGTGGTGTGAGTGCAATTAGTTAACTCAAATTAATTGAGTTAAAATCAGTTTAACTAGTTCTAACTGATTGATGAGCTAGTGGAAGATCAAGTGAATTAAACTAGATTTAATTCGCAAGTAGTGATCTACTAAGTAACTGATGATTCACCAATAATTTTTGCATGCATGTCAATTATTATGACGATCCAATTGAGACAAAGGTTAAAGGCAAGTAAACTATCAGTTATATTTTTAGCGAACTACCCAGGTGCAGTTACAAAGCCACAAGAAGCCCATGATGGATTGTGCAGTCAAGGAAGGTTGGATGTAATATTCCCAATTAGCCATGAGCTAGTTGGAATATTAATTTTTTCTCTTGCTTCTTAATTTGCTGAATAATAGGGTATGGAGACCCATAAATATCCTTAATAGGAATAAAATCATTGCTAATGTGAAAGGAGATCACCTTAGAGGCTTGATAAAGCACCCTTATGTGTGAAAAGGGGTTGGAACACATAGACTGGGTCAACTTTGACCAAATCAATAGTGTTGTCATGGAGGAGTGGCGTTCATTATGGGACAGCGTAGTTTTGGATGGATACTCCATGCATGGAAGTGGTGCCTTTAATGAGTGGGGCCAAGGGTGAGGAAGCTCACCACTTATATAAGGAAGAGGATGGCAACCATGGATCATTACGTTTATGTTTTAATATTTGATTTATGGTTTGTTTAGACCTATTGCTTTCTTTAGCTGTTTAGCTAAGATTGCAGTGATGCTTAGCACAGGGTGTTCCCGAGCGGGAATCCCACCTCTATCCTTGAGTGACCTCTAAGGAAGAAAATTTTCACTACATTCCACATTCAGGCATTAGGCCAAAGCCTCAATCTTGTGGTAAAATGTAGTTTCTGTTGAGAGATGTTCTGAGTTGCAAGTTGCAGTAGTGGAGAATACATTTGGGTGATTTCTGATCTATTTTTCAGTGGATGAAGGTTTCCTTCCATTGGGAGGCTAGTGAGGAAGGCCCTTGAGCCTTATTGTAGCATTTGGAATCAGGCCAATTTATCATTTTCCCCTATAGTGTAGTTTTTGTCTTGGACTACGTTTTTTTAGCGAGCAGTTGCAGGGGTGGTTTCAGTACACCATTGGGAGAGGAGGTTTTCTAGTGAAGGGATCAGCCTTTCATCTAGAGGATCCATTGGAGGAGGCTACATTATTTTTCATATCAGATCATCCACATCTTTCCAGCTGTATTTTTGTAGTGAATCTTCAGCCCTAGGGCTTTGGTTCATATCCTGTATATTGGTGTATTTCTGTAGACCCTCTTGGGTTTCTTGTTGGAGGTTGTATAGAGCCTAGATCCTCATTTGTTGTATCTTTTCTGGCATATATCAGCCATTTATCTTTTATGTATTCATTTTTTGTAGTAGTGCTTCTATGACTGCGTTTTAGCAGTGTCTCCGGCATTTTTATATAGTAGTAGCACCTCATTATTGAAGGTTTTATCTATTTTAGGCTTGCTGCATCTTGTCATATGTTTTGTGGCCCATTATTTTATACATATTTTTTTCTGTTGCAATTAATGGAAAGGATCTATATTGGTCTCATGCTTTGATGTGATGTTTTACACTGCTATTTCAAGAATTTTGTTCTATATTCTTGCTTTTTCCATTTTGGAATATTACAGTGGTATCAGAGCATAATCTTGGCTCAGCCTGTGCATCTTAAGCCAATATGTCATCAGAAGAAGGAGATCCTCTCACAGATAGAGAGAAGAGGTATCTCAGAAGAATAAATTGGAAGTTTGATTATACAGATGATAAGGAAGACAAGGTTAAAACCCCTTTATCAGGAGGAGATGAGGAGAAGGAGTATCCAAAGCTTCTTCTTCGAACTATGCAATACATTTCTAGAGAAATAAATGAGATGAGGATGGATAGACACAAGGAAACCCCTAAAAGGTTTCTACATGGTGAAGGCTCTGGCATTTCTCATCGCTGGAGTGATCAACCAATGAAGCAGCAGGTTTCCCAACGCTCTACATTGCCTACACTCTTAGCAGTGGGAAATGGAGGGTTTCAAGAACAAGAAATTCTTGAAGACTATTTCATGGAGTATGAGTCTCAATCTCAGAGATTCAAGGATCATTTGATTTTTCAAGAATTTTTTCAGATCAAGGACAATAGGATACCTCGACATCACAATATAGGTGGAGGATTCATACAGAATCATGTTCTACATCGTACCATGGGCATATTTTTCTTACCCAACTTGGAAGGTTCATCACAATGCACTGCCAAATCATGGGTAGAGAAGCTAGACATCTACTTCCAGTTGAACCAAGTACTGAAGATGAAGGCCATCAAGATAGCAGCGCTGCACCTTGAGGGTGAAGCACAGGATTGGTGGTTTCATGGCTTGTCTACATTGGGTCATGCCAATGTGACTGCATATTCAGATTTCACAAGGAGGTTGGTGAAGAGGTTTTATCGAAGAGACCCGGAGGCACCTTTCATGGGGCTGGTAAATCTCAAACAATCAAGTAATCCAGAAACTTATATTTCTGAATTTATAAAACTTTCTGTTATGGTTCCTAATTTATATACAGCAAAACGGGTCTATATATTTATTGATGGGTTAGCAGAACCTCTTCATGGGTTTGTTAAGTCTACCAATCCCACTACCCTTCAAGATGCCATTGAAATTAGGGCTAGATATCTACAAGATGCCTTGCCAAAAGCAAAGGCAACATTTCAGCAAAAGCCCACTTTTCCATCAAAGGGAAAAGATGAGAAGGCTCCTCTCTCAAAGGAGAGCCAAAAAAAATTAACTCTTAGTGATGATGTCCAAAGAGACTTGAGCAGAAGGAAGCTTTGCTTCACATGCCAAGAATCATGGGCACCCAGACATAGATGTGCAGCAGGAAATGCACACTATATAGAGGTATTTTCAGATGATGAGGAGGAAGAAGAAGAAGACCCAGAAGGAGGTCCCAACGCTATAATAACATGAGATGATCCACCACCACCAGAAGGTGAGAAGGGAGCATTTGCTCCAATTGGAACGACTCTTGCATCATTGAGAGTAGTACCAAAGTATCAGAACACTTCCACACAGAAAACAGTGTTGGCTTTGCGCAGTAGAAGCCAGGACCTAACAGTCCCATTTGTTATGCATATGAATTTGGTCCATGAGACATCACTATTTTGTGGCAAACCACCTGGGAGGCCACCTGATTAGGATTTTATGAGGAATTTCTCTCAACATGTTGCACCACTCATAGATCCAGGAGGAGTGGGAACATTTGTAGGTCATGGTACAGTGCAAAGAGTCTTGGGTATACTCAAGGAGGAGGGAGACATTCTCCCAACATCATCATTACCCACTCTCACACCATATCTTGCGCTGAGAGAGGATTCTACAGGGATGGAGGATGGCACTATCATGGTGCAAGGAGACTATTCCTTAACTTTGGAGGCTCAAAAGATGTTCTCACTTGGGGAGAAATATTCCACGCATGGTAGAGGATGGTGGCCACTCATGCGTGCTTTGGCAAAACTCAAGAAGTTTTGGATAGTTGATAGCTTCCCTTGGAAGAATAACCTCCAAAGGCTTCAACCTTTACTGGAGCATGAGCAGTTGTAGGAGGAGTAGTAGAGGAAGGATAGCAGCATCCCGGTATGTGACTTTGGCATGGGAGATGTCAAAGAAGAGGTCAGCTATATGACAGATCATCAGCGTTGTCACTTTGGAGGATAGATCCATATTGGAAATCCCAATTGTTGGTGGATTATTCCAAGGATCTTTTCACTTGTATGATACTTGATGACCAGCTTTTAGAGGAGTTATATTCAGTCAGAGATGAGTTCATCTACTATCATGGTAGGATCTTCTTATCTATAGCATCCAAGCTCAAGGAGAAGTTGCTACAAGCAGCACATGAAGATTTTCTCTTCAACCAAACTTATTCCATGAGAGCATACCATACAATCATGGAGGGTTACACTTGGGAAGGCTTTGAAGAGGAGATGTATTAGCATTTGAAGAGATGCATGGATCATGTGGAGATGGAGGAGATACATAAATATTTGATGGAGTTATCACAACCACCTCTTTCCTCTTTTGGAATGAGAGGGGATCTATCTATGGACCACTCCATTTGTATGAACGGAGTTGATGGTAAGGGTTATGTTTATATGAATAATGTTTTACTTGATTATTATTTGCATTAATTTACCATATATGTGCAGGCCATTGATCCAAGTAGGAGAATTCTTCCTTACAAACTTCATGGTCAACTTGGGGCCATAAAATATGTTGAGCATGGCCACTCCCTAGGAGGATATAGGGAGATGATTTACCATTCAGGGTGCACTCTAAAGGCACCCAACATTACTCACCTTCTCATAGCATGTGAGAAGATTATGGTAGCAAGTAAGTGGTGGGGAAAACACTTACCATATCATTATCTGAGGCAGTCAGGAGATACATTTCGCTGGTTCCACATGTGGGACTATGATCCACCTCCATTATTGCATATGGATTTTTATGTATACTTGGTTTTGATCCCATACATTGATATTGTTCTTATTATTTTTATGGGAATGAATGGAGGGAGGATGGAAGGATTGGATGTGCCCTTTCAGAGAGAGATTATCCATGTTTCTTATGCTTCATATTTCAGGGAGACAATTGGGCAAACCATGATTGCTACATTGGATCTTTTGCTTCCTTGCAGGATGGGTCATTTGCATCTCATAAGAACTTGGGAGAAGCATTTCATAGAGGGATGGATTGGGAGACACTTGGCTTATGAGGAGAGCTTATCACATGGAGTTGTCACCAATGGACGAGGAGAAGAGTTGTAGAACTCACCTTTTCAGTTTCTTGAGGACAAGAAAAATTTGGGAGGGGAGGACTATAATATTCCCAATTAGCCATGAGCTAGTTGGAATATTGATTTTTTCTTTTGCTTCTTAATTTGCTAAATAAGAGTGTACGGAGACCCATAAATCTCCTTAATAGGAATAAAACCACTACTAATTTGAAAGGAGATCACCTTAGAGGCTTGATAAAGCACCCTTATGTGTGAGAAGGGGCTGGAACACATAGACTGGGTCAACTTTGACCAAATCAACAGCGTTGTCATGGAGGAGTGGCATTCATTATGGGACAGCGCAGTTTTGGATGGAGACTCCATGCATGGAAGTAGTGCCTTTAATGAGTGGGGACAAGGGTGAGGAATCTCACCACTTATATAATGAAGAGGATGGCAGCCATGGATTTTTTATGTTTTGATATTTGATTTATGATCTGTCTAGACTTGTTTCTCTCTTCATCTGTTTAGCTAAGATTGCAGTTTTGTTTAGCACAGGGTGTTCCCGAGCGAGAATCCCATCTCTATCCTTGAGTGACCTCTAAGGAAGAGAATTTTCACTACATCCACATTCAGACTTCAGGCCAAAGCTTCAGTCTTGTGGTACAATGCAATTTCTATTGAGAGATGTGTTGAGTTTGCAGGTTGCAGCAGTGGAGAATACATTCAGGTGATTTCTGATCTGTTTTTAAGTGGAGGAAAGTTTCCTTCCATTGGGAGGATAGTGATGAAGGCCCTTGAGCCTTATTGCAGCATTTGGCATTAGTCCACTTTATCATTTTCCCCTATAGCGCAGTTTCTATCTTGGACTGCGTTATTTTAGGGAGGAGTTGTAGGGGTGGTTTCAGTGCACCATTGGAGAGGAGGTTTTCTAGTGAAGGGATCAGCCTTTCATCTAGAGGATCCATTGGAGGAGGATACATTCTTTGTCATATCAGATCAGCCACATCTTTCCAGCTGTATTTTTGCAGTGAATATTCAACCTTAACCTTAACCTTAGCCTAACACTAACGTTACCATTAAACTTATGTTATGTTAACCTTACCCTTAACCTTAACCTTAACTTTACCCTTATCCTTATCCTTATCCCTAAGGTTAAAGTTAGTGTTAGGCTAAGGTTAAGGTTAAGCCCTAGGGCTTTGGTTCATATCCTGTATATTGGTGTATTTCTGAAGACCCTCTTGGGTTTCTTGTTGGAGGTTGTATAGAGCCTAGATCTTCATTTGTTGTATCTTTTGAGGCATATATCAGCCATTTATCTTTTTTGTATTAATTTGCTATAGCAGTGCTTCTATGACTGCGTTGTAGCAGTGTCTCCGACATTTTGATATAGTAGCAACACCTCATTATTGAGGGTTTTATCTATTGGAGGCTTGTTGTATCTTGTTATATGTTTTGTGGCCCATTATTTTATACATATTTGTTGTTGTTATGATTAATGGAAAGGCTCCATATTGGTCTTATACCTTGATGTGATGTTTTACAGTACTATTTCAAGCATTTTGTTCTATATTCCTGCCTTTCCCATTTGGGAATATTACATTGGAATTTCTATTTAATAGGAATTATTTTGCCTAGGGATTATGTGAGCAAGGCAAGTTGAAGGTGGGCAGGAAATTAGCTATGTATTGGCCCAATTTTTCCTAGATCAGTGTGAGACAATTGGTAGAGTGTATGAGGTTCTTTTGAGCACACATGCATTGTATTGTTTCATGATTCCTTGGTTGATTATACAATAAAGATAGAGGGGTTTTGAGCAGTTTCTTTCCCCAAGAAAATCTTGTGTTGTGTGATTGCTTTACTTCTTTCTCTTACATGCATTTGATTGAGCAATCGTGATTTATATTCCGAAAATATTGTAGAAGGATTCAGTATCTTGTTTTAGTACATTGTATGAACGGATTGAATCCATTGATGTGATTTCTACAAACATTACATTATATAACATGGTACATTTTGCATGATGCAAGGTTTCATGCTTAAAGGTTTTACATTTAAGTTCATGAATATGAAGCAATGAAAGTAAATTTGCATTTAGTTGGTACTTATTATGGCTCACATATGTATAGTTTTAGAACCCAAATGTTATACCCTTTATAATAGTTACATTTTCCCCATACCAACTTTTCAAGTGATATATGTTTGAATTTAAATGATAAGTAGAATGCATCAAGTGATTGTTGAGCTGCATTTTTGTCCATGTTTTCATGATTTTTATCAGATAAATTTTGTGCTTGTACCTAGTGTTTTAATAATTATTCATCCATTATGTTGTTAATTAGAGGCATTTAGAGACAATAGTTATTAATTATAATCTTTGTTATTAATTAATTTGAATAAGTGTTTTTGTGTAATAATATCATTAATAATAGGTTTTCATGATGGCAGGAGAATAAGTTTGCACTCATGTGCTCTGATCTTTCAAGGAAACCTCAACTTCTACTACTGTTTAGTGTTGCAACTGGCCTATAGGGTCTTGGATATGACCTTGAGCTTTATTCACTTGAAGATGGACCCATGCGAACTAGCTGGGAGTTTCTGTTCATATCCTGCAGAGTTATTCAAAGCAATAACTTACAGTTTATTGGTTAAATTTTGATGGTATGGTTGTAAACACTCTTGAAGCTAAAATATTGGTTACTAGTCTCATACAAGAACCCTTTAAAGCGGTGCCTCTAATATGGATCATTCATGAGAATGAACTGGAACTGTGCCTCAGGGATTATGCTTTGAGCCAGCTGACAGATATCTTAAATGATTGGAAGGAAAACTTTCATCATGCGGATGTGGTTATCTTTCATGACTATACCATGCCGATGATTTATTCTTCCCTTGACACTGGGAACTTATTTTTTATTCCAGGCTCTCCCATAGAAACATGGGAGGAATAACATTTCATGGCCACACAAAAGATAGAGGATTCTAGAATACACCTTGGTTTTGATTCAAAATATTTTGTAATTATGGTTATCAATAGTCCATTTGTTTACAAAGGAATGTGTTTGGAACATGAACTGATAATGCAGGCTATCCTGCCTCTCATGACGGAGTTTAAGGTGGAAAATGGTAAAGCTACACGTTTAAAAATTGCCATTATGAGCAGCAACTCAAGTACCTATGATATGGCTTTGCAGGAAATTACTCTTTGATTGGGGATAAGCCAAGATTAATGGAATTTTGAGAGGCACAAAAGGAGGATTGCAGCCTTCGTCAAGCTCTTATCGATAAATAGGTTGCCATCCTTATGATATGGCCAACGAGAATAAATTCCTTGCTTATGTGTACGAAGAATAAGGAACATGAGTTCCAAGCATCCACAGATAGAGGCATGTGTCACACTGTCAGAAATGGTGGACCTCCCGAAAGGTAGAGGCTCAGCTCATCTTGTATAGAAATGTAAGTTCTGTGGCAGAGATGGAAACATATCGATGATTCCAGGCCGGGGCGTGCATACAATATTGAAGGTAGCAAATATCAGGAGTTTTCTCCCTTAATGCTCTTTGATTGAAAAGGGCTTGAACTTGTGGATTTATATTTCAAAGATGGATGGGTAGCAGATTCTACTTCAGGAACGAAGTATAAATATATAAACTTTTATATGGCGACTTTGTTGAATATGATGAAAAATGTGAATGACGGTTTGTAGATGTCGGCCTCATCCACTGTATGCTTGGTGACAGATGATGTGTGGCTTAGATATATGAGGTTGCAGGAACAAGGAAAAACAAAACAGGCCAGGAAATATTTTGATCGCTTAACTTTAATCAGACAACAACGTGCGGATGCTGCGAAGAAGCATGAGGAAGAATAGGTTGTGAGAGAACAGAAAAAGGTCGAGGCACGGAAATGAGCTTTCTTTCTTTGGATTTCATTAACTTTTCCTTTAACTGATACCAGCTGTACGTGTGTTGTCTCTGCCAGCAAGGCGTGATGATCAAAGTCTTCTAGATGCCGGATCGACCCAAATCAAACTTGAACTGGAAACAAAATATTCTCATTCCGATTTTGCCCAAATCGTATTAACTAAAAAGCTTAAATTTATGTTTTTGTAACTATCGATTTTTCATTAGAAGTAGCATTGCTGCTATATATATAAAGAAAAGGGCTGTGCACTGGAAGGCAATTAATTTTTCTCAGATGTTAGGTGGAATTTCTCGAGGTCCATCTACTCAGATGTAGAACCGGGCAGAATTTGTCAAATGCAAGTTTGAACTGCTCAAATGTAGAACCAGCATCCAATTTGTAGAGTAGAAGAGATTGTAATAGGAGCAGCGGCTTATCTTGTATCTTCCATTTGAATTCTGAGTTTTAATATATAATTTGCTCCAGCGTTTTTATACATACATATTATGGTTTGCTGCGATTTCTCGAAGTAGATTGGGTTAATCTAGGCTTGCTCCAAGAGTGGTAAGGGCCCACCACCACTGGAGACAAGTCCTTTAGTTGAATGATATCATAGATCTTAGAATAATAGATTTGAATAGAATCATAAACATCATAAATTTGAATTTATAAATGTATTCTTCATTCGAAAAGTTGTGAGATTAGATCTCAGAGTTATCACTTCATTCTGCACTTGAACCTTTCATTTCACTTCGGTAAGCTCGAATAGAATGCTGCAAATCCATTTTTATAACTGTTAAATGAATTAACCAAGAGTCTTCACTGAGAAATGAATTCTTTAGGCTCTGTTTAATTACTATACATTACCAAGTTTGCAACATTATAATTATGTGATTAATACTTAGGAAAAAGTAAGACAACAGTGGTAAGGCAACGGTGATCGTGAGTGGAATGTGCGAGTATTGATATGGTTAGGTTAAGACTAGAGTTTTGGTTAAAAGTTGATAAGAGTTGGCATTTCTTAATAGTTTTAGTTATAGGAATATAATGATTTTTGAGTGGTCAGAGTTAGAATAGATTTAATGCTTTGAGTTTGAGTTTGGTTTCAGTTACATAATCTCTTTGAATGTTTGCAGGTTTTAATGCTTATTTGATTTGTTTATGCTTCCTGGAACTTTGCTTAAATGTTAGATTTATTTTTAATTTGAATCCTTCTTGTTTTCATAGTGTAATCATTCCCTTAGAAGAGCAAGTTTGAGTGCAAATTTAATTGTGCATGCAGCGTGATTTAATTTTAGTTATTGAGTTACATGGTTGATTTTAAAGTAGGTTTGTTTTTTAATAGTTCCTTTCATTTAGATTAAAATATTTAAATAGAAGGTTTCTCATAGGTTATTTTCAATGTCATTTGTAATAGGATATTTTAAAGTTTTATTTTATTATGTAGTTTTATTTTTAGAAATAGTTAATTTGAATCTTGAATTTATTATGAAGAGTAGTTTGCAGAAACTATATAACTTATGTGTTATATATCCAAGATTCTCCTGATCACACACTATTTTAACTTCATGCACAATACAGAATCTATTCCACCATTGATCATCACATGCGAAAATTAAATCAATTGCAATGCACACATGAAACCATAAAAATTCACACACATTAATACAATTTTTTAATGGGAAAGCCTGAAGCTGAAAACCCCAACTATATGTATATAATATATGTCATAGAGATCATGCAAAAATCCTCATACAAAGCTGAACATGTCAAGCTCTCAGTACAATACAATCGCTACACACTAATCGGGCTCGATCTTGCAAATCCATGCACCAATCTCTGCCACCTGCTATCCTGCCTCTAATGCACAATCCCTGCTGAAGAATGGCTCTAAATAAACTCGAATTCACCAAGCTTGCACTGCGCAATCCTCATTGGCATCTCCACTGAGTGTTGGATGCAATCAATGCATCACTATATTCACAACTGATAGTCACACTTGCTCTTTCACCTACCTCTCCACTGGTCTCCACTGAAACTGCCATGCACTGTAGTTAACTGATGTATTCTTCAAATGATTAATGAGTTATTATTTAGTGAATTAATTAACTAATTAATTCACACCACTCTCACTAGTGTATCAATCAGTTAGACTAGATACAACTAGCTCAACTGAGTCTAACTGAGTTAAACTAAATACAACTCCACCAACTACTTCTATAACTCCAACAAAATTTGTCACATGAGTTCCAACTGAAGTCCTCATGCATTAGCTCCATTAAACCCTCAAGAATAGCATAATTCCATATGTCAGCTACTATGCCACATCTGTGCACTTAACTGAAGTGCTCCATGAGAATAAGATAATGTTTAGAGTCCAAATATTATTAAGAGCTAATAATATTCGACATATCTATTTTTAGATTGGAAATATAAAAATAGATTCCGCCCAATATGTCTAAAAATAGAAGTCCATCTATTTTTCCAACTTGACCAACCATCCACAAATAGCATCCTGCAACTCATAGAATATGATCGACATGTCTAAAAATAAACATAGTCTAAATATAGACTTTGCGCCAAAAATAGCCTGCGAGCCCACTTAGTGAAGGCGACTCTTTTCACTAAGCTCATCATCTTGTTGAATCTCAACACTCCCTCTCAACAAGATAGGGACTATCTTCCACCCCGATCTTGTCTCTATGGTATTCGAATTTTCTCCTGGTGAGCACCTTCGTCAGAATATCTACATCCTGATCCTCCGTAGGAATGTAAGATAGTAACATGATCTTCCACTACACACAATCTCTGATATGATGGTACCAGATGTCAATATGTTTAGATCTATGATGAAATGTTTGGATTAGCAGGAGTTTAATGCAGCTACGATTATCACAATATATCACGTAGGATCTAGGAAGTGTGGGCAAGACAACCCAGACGGGATCTTCCTCATCCATATAGCCTCGCATGCGACCAAACTTCTTTGCCATGTGCACTTGACCTCTGTTGGAGCGAGTGGACGGATCTCTATTTCTGTTGTACCAAGAAGCTGACAGACACGATCTTGAATATCCCCTCGAGGATGTGATATTTCCGTCGTTGGAGCCCCGCCAATCTGCATCCATGAAGCCATGCAGCGTCAACTCATCTGACTGTCTGTACCACAATCCATATCCAGATGTGCCCCTGAGATATCTCAGGACATGCTTGCCTACCTTCCAAAAGAGCTTGGTAGGCTTAACCATAGCTTGTGAAAGTTGGTTAACAGTGTAGCATATGTATGGTCGTGTATTGACCAAATACATGAGAAAACCAACCAATTGTCGATAAACAGTGGCATCAACTACCTCTGCCTTTGTAGCATCCTCTTTCCTCCAACCACCAGGAAGAGGAGTGTCGATAGGCTTGCATCCTTGCATGTTGAACTTCTCCTGTATCTCCCGGGCATACTTGCCTTCAGACATAAACAGTCCACCCTTCCACTGCCAAATTTCCAATCCCAGGAAATAATGAAGGAGGCCCAAGCCCTTCATCTCAAACTCCTTTGCAAGATCTGCCTTGCATGAGTGTATCAACATTTCATCACCTGTTAGTATCAAATCATCTACATAAAGTACAATGATCAACAACTTACCCTCCACCACAATCTGGTATAGGTTCAGATCTGCCTCACTCTTGGTGAATCCAAGTCTGGTGAAATAACTGGCTATCCGTGTGTACCAAGCACGAGGTGCTTGTTTCAGCCCATACAACGCTCTTTTGAGCCTGCACACATGTGACTCGCTGCTGAAGATTTTGAATCCTTCAGGCTGCTCTATGTACACCTCCTCCTCAATGACTCCGTTGAGGAATGCAGTCTTCACATCCATCTGATGAATGTTCCAACCCATCTGCGCTAAGAGAGCAAGGATGGTATGTATGGAAGAATACCTTGCGACAGGTGCAAAGGTTTCTTCATAGTCGATCCCCTCAATCTATGAGAAGCCCTGGGAAACAAATATTGCCTTGTACTTCTTTCGCTCCCGTCAGCAGCTTGCTTCACTTTGTAGATCCATCTTGAACCTACCACCGATTTCCCTTCCAGCCTTGGGACAATCTCCCATGCATTGTTTCTGACAATAGAATCATACTCTTCCACCATGGCATCTACCCATGCAGGATCCTCCATAGCTTCCTCGAAAGAGGATGGTTCTGTCACGACACATTTTCTCATCAGAGCCATGTATCCAGTAAATCGGTCAGGTGATTGTCTCTATCTGCGCTGTGATGTAGGTGCTCCTACATTATGCGCTGCATCAAGATTCATTTTCTCAGCTTCTGTATTGCGCTTCTGCCGTCTTATGTTTGGCGCCGCATGAGTGGTTTCTTCCACTCCATGAACCTCCTCTTGTAGCTAATCCACATCCAGAGGCTCATATTTAAGAACTAGTAGCTCCTCATCTACATGCAAGTGTAGCTCCCTCTCAAGTGACAACTTCATGGCTTTCTCCTCATGAAATTTGATATCCCGCTGCACAACAGTCTTCTGACTATCTGGAAAATACACACGATAGTTGTGGGGTGTTTCTATGTACCCCACAAATATCCCAACCTCTGCGATCAGCTCCAGATTCTTCCTGGCATCCTTCGTCACATGAACGTAAACAGGTGAGCCAAAAATCTTCAAATGAGAAATATCAGGCTTCTTACCAGAAAACGCCTCTTCGGGTGTACTCATGCTAAGCACTCTATGAGGACAACGGTTTTTCACATAAACCGCAGTGTTGCATGCTTCAGCCCACAAGTGTATGGGAAGGCCCTGATCATGCAACATCGCCCGTGCAGCACCCATGATCGTTCTGTTCTTTCTCTCTGCGACCCCATTCGGCTGTGGATTATGAGGCTCTATGAGTTCTCTTCGAATTCCTTCTACGCTGCAAAATTATTTGAATTTTCCAAAGATGAATTCACCACCATTATCACTCCTTAGAGCTTTCACCTGCTTCCCCGACTCTTTCTCAACCAGCGCCTTGAACTCACAGAACTTTGAGTATGTCTCGCTCTTCTTCTGCATGAATAATATCTAGCACTTACGAGAAAAGTCATCAACAAATATCACATAATACTTGTGCTTTGTTGTCGAAGCTACTGAGAAAGGTCCACACACGTCTGTGTGAATTCTCTCAAGGATCGTCGTGGCGCAACTATCCTTCTCATGAAAAGTGGTCTTCAAAAATTTTCCCAAAGTACATCCCTTGCACTGATCTGACTGTGCAAGTGTACCCTTGGGATGCCCGATAGAAAACTGCTGCAAAATTTTCAAAGTGCCATGGTGAAGATGGCCCAATCTCCTGTGCCACAATTCGCCCTCATCCCGGCTCACAACTGCTTCTGCTTTGCCTGCCATTGCTGTGCAGCCATCTACCTACAATTGATAAATATTTTTAACTGGAACCCCTATCCTCTGGGTTTCACCAGTTGTCTTACTACGCAGGAAAGCCTTTCCCTCGCTAAAAACAACATCATATCCCTTATCTTCCAACATCGCCACAAAGATCAGATTCTTCTTCAATCCTGGAACATGCATGACATTCTTCAAGATGAAAGGTTTACCAAACTCCCTCTCAAAGGAAATGGTCCTGATACTAGTCGCACTGTATCTACCATCATCGCCCATCTCGATGTGCACTCCAAGATCCTTCTCATCTAGATCACTGAACAAATATTTCTCTCCGGTCATATGGAAAGACACACCATTGTCAAGAAACCACACTGACCCCGTCACACTTGAAACCAAGCATGCGATCAGTGAAAAATATAGCTCAAACTATGAGGCTAAGGCCTCTCCAGCTGCAGATCCAGCAGCCTGCTTATTTTTCTTCTTCTGTGGACAATTAGTGGCGTAATGTATGTGTTGGTGACAGTGAAAGCACTTCACCTTGGACAAGTCCTGCTTCTTTCCTTTTGCACCGAATTGAGAAGGATTTTTCTTTCCCTTCCCTTTCCTTGCTTTGGAAACCAAAGCGCAATTTTCTTCATCTTCATTCTTTGATGAAGATCCATCCCTGGTACCGCGCCTTATCTCCTCCTGCACAAGATCCGACAAAATTCGCTCCCATCCTGGCAATTTCTCCCGGCCATTGACAAAGTCCTCGTAGCTATGCCAACTCTTTGGAAGCCCAAGGAGAGCCAAGCTCACCAATTATTATTCATCAACAGTAACCCCCACACTTCCTAGCTCGTCCTTGTAGTGGAAGAACTTCGTGAGGTATTTTGGTATACTGTCGCCTTTCGCCATTTTTATTTTTCTGAGCTTGTCTTTAAGTGCCAACTTCCTCTGGTCACTTCTGCTTTGGAACAATTCTGTCAAAGCTTTCCACATTAAGAATGGACTAGATTTACCATGAAGGCTGGACAATATGTGATCCTTCACACCTTCCAACAGAATCCTTCGACACTTTGCTGTCTTCTTTTTCCATGCGTCAAGTGCGGCTGCATCGCTAGAAGCAGGTTTTGGAATTTCTACATCTATGAACTCCTTCAACCCATTATCATCCAACACCACCTCCATCCTATCCTTCCATGCAATATAATTCGAGCTGCCATCAATGGCATACTCTAATCGCAATCCATTGAAAGACATTTCAATGAATGCTCAACTTCGACACCAAGAAAACACTGCAACAAATTCGAATTCCACCGGCACAAAACTCAACCACTTCAATAATTGCAATCTGCTCTGATCAATATCGCTCTGATACCATATAGAAATTATATAACTTATGTGTTATATATCCAAGATTCTCCTGATCACACACTATTTTAACTTCATTCTCAATACAGAATCCATTCCACCATTGATCATCACATGCGGAAATTAAATCAATTGCAATGCACACATGAAACCATAAAAATTCACACACATTAACACAGTTTTTTAACATGAAATCCTAAAGCTGAAAACCCCAACTATCTATATATAATATATGTCATAGAGATCATGTAACAATCCTCATACAAAGCTGAACATGTCAAGCTCTCAGTACAATACAATCGCTACACACTAATCAGGCTCGATCTTGCAAATCCATGCACCAATCTCTGCCACCTGCTAGCCTGCCTCTACTATGAAATCCCTGCTGAAGAATGGCTCTAAATAAAATCGAATTCACCAATCTTGCACTTCGCAATCCTCATTGGCATCTCCACTGAGTGTTGGATACAATCAATGCATCACTATAGTCACAACTAATAGTCACACTTGCTCTTTCACCTACCTTTCCACTGGTCTCCACTGAAACTGCCATGCACTGTAGTTAACTGATGTATTCTTCAATTGATTAATGAGTTATTATTTAGTGAATTAATTAACTAATTAATTCACACCACTCTCACTAGTGTATCAATTAGTTAAACTAGATAAAACTAGCTCAACTGAGTCTAACTGAGTTAAACTAAATACAACTCCACCAACTACTTCTGTAACTCCACCAAACTCTGTCACATGAGTTCTAACTAAATTCCTCATGTATTAGCTCCAGTAAACCCTCAGGAATAGCGCAATTCCTTCTGTCAGCTATTGTGCCACATCTGTGCACTTAACTGAAGTGCTCCAAGCGAATAAGATAATGTTTAGAGTCCAAATATTATTAAGAGCTAATAATATTTGACATATCTATTTTTAGACTGGCAATCTAAAAATAGATTCTACCCAATATGTCTAAAAATAGAAGTCCATCTATTTTTCCAACTTGACCAACCATCCACAAATAGCATCCTGCAACTCATAGAATATGATCGACATGTCTAAAAATAAACATAGTCTAAAAATAGACTTTGTGCCAAAAATAGCCTGTGGGCCCACTTAGTGAAGGCGACTCTTTTCACTAAGCTCATCATATTGATGAATCTCAACATAGTTCTAGTTAGTTTAATGTGTGAGTTTGTCATTAGAATAATGTGTGATCTTTTTGCTTATCTCAAGATTAGTTTTAAGTGTTAGTTTCTAAGTTAATGAGAGGAACAAATAGATCAGGGTTTTCAAGATATCATTGGAGATTTAAAAGGTAGAATTCAAGTGCGAGAATGATTGAGGATTGCCTTGAATTTCCTTGTAGTTTAATTGCAGTATGGAGTTTTCATTGAATAAAATTGGTTAAGTAGGTATCCTTTTCAAGATTTTTTATTTGCCAGCAAATGTGTGTTTCATTCCAGTGTTTAGTTTATGATTACAAAGGAATATATTTATACTTTGACCATTAAGCTAAGCCAATACGCAGTATAACTCGCGTTTATGACTCCCAGATTGATAATTAATATTGAGAGGTTTAATCCGACAATTAAGTTGACCAACATTTTGGCGCCGTTGCCGGGGAGTTGTATTTTTTCTCAGGTAAAATTTTCTCACAAAGTTTCAAGGATATTGTAGGACATCAGAGGGCGGAGAGTGTACGGTAAGATGTGAGTGAAGAGCCATGCATCCACTTTTGTGGGGTTGCTCCAAAGTCTAGCCATCTTATCTCTTGAACTTTTATTTCCTTATCTTGCTTATGTGTAGAAGTAGAAGCAAGTTTTAGACATTTAATTTCCAAATTGCTTTTATTTCCATAGATTAAATAGCACTTTGATTCAACATTTTCCTTTCATGCAAGTGTGGTGAGCTTTATTTCAGCCAATAGATTTAAAATTCATTTATCTTCAGAATACAATCTTCAACGTTATATCATTTTTGGGGTAATGAAAGAACCCTTGCGTACTAATCCATGTGATGAAAAAATGTACCAGTTTGCTTGTTGAAGACAAGAAAATGGTATTTTGAGGAATCATGCAATGAGGAGTTTTCATGCTGCTACAGAGACGAACAACTCATCCGATGAAGAATTCACAAGTGTAAAATTTAACACCTTGCTTGAACATAAATTCAATATTATTAAACCTTTGATTTCGAAATTGGATGATTTGTAGGAGCAAGAGAAGGATGAAGAACCACTGCTTATCCTTTGCGCCAACTTTCAAAAGAAACACTGCCTTGGAAAGTGTCCACTTAGTGATCTAAAAGTTTGCGAAATTTGCAAGGATGGTCATGCAACCGAACATTGCCCATCACTGCCACGATTACGAAAGGTACTCAGGGAATCAAGTAAGGAATCGAATCAACTGCGAGGTATACTTGGAATAATGATTATTTTCCTGAGTAGTTTCCTCTGCATGTTTATGTAGAAATTTGAATAATAGCTGAATTATTCACCGAGATTATCCTGATTACACACTATTTAAGCTTCATTCATAATACATAACCTCTTCTACAATTGATCATCAATTTGCGGAAATAGAAGCAGTCGCATGCGCACATTAAAACATAATCAAGCACACATATAACATAGTATGTAATGGGGAAAGCTTACAGCTGAAAACCCCCAACTATCTATATATTATAATGATAGAGAACATGTAACAATAAATAGCACAAAGCTCCTCACAGCTCTCAGCACTATCTCACATGCTACACACAAACTAGCTCAGATATGAACAAGTCACAAGTTCAAATCTCTTCCACCTGTCTGCCTGCCTCTACTACGCAATCCAAGATGAATAATGATGAGATCCAAGTTTGAATCCCACTGGCTTGTACTGCGCAATCCTCATTGGAAATCTCAATCAATGTGTGTGCAAATCTCATGCACAGCTATAGTCACAACTGATAGTAGACTCACCCTTTCACCCACCTCTAACAATGGTCTCCACTGAACTGTCCATGCATTGCAGTTAACTGATGTATTCTTTAGTTGATTTATGAGTTAATAATTAGTGAATTAATTAATAATTAATTCACACCACTCATCACTAGTGTATTTATCAGTTAGACTAAATACAACTAGTTCAACTAAGTTAAGCCGAACACAACTCCACCAACTGTCTCATCAACTCCACCAAACTCTGCCACATGAGTTCTAACTGAAGTCAACCATGCAATAGCTCAACTAACCCCTAGGAAAAGCGTATTTCCTTCTGTCAGCTGCATGTGCCACATCCAAGCATCAAATTGAAGTGCTCCAAGAGGATAAGATAATGTTTATAGTCTAAATATTATTAAGGGTTAATAATATTTGACTGTTCTATTTTTAGCCCGGCAGTCTAAAAATAGAAACCGCCCAATGTCTAAAAATATAGGTCCATCTATTTTTACCAACTCGACCAATCATCCATAAATATCATCCTGCAACTCATAGACCATGATCCATATGTCTAAAAATAGACATAGTCTAAAAATAGACTTTGCGCCAAAAATAGCCTACGGGCCCACTTAGTGAAGGCGACTTCTTTTCACTAAGCTCCATCATCTTGTTGCATTTTCAACAGTTTATAATCCTGGAATTTCATGGCAACCTTCTGATCCTTCTCCAATTGAATATCCTACTTCATGGCCACAGTGGCCCTCACCTTGGCCCTTATCCTCGAAAGAGATATCTCCATGGCCTCAAGAATCGTTTGGATCCTTCTCTCTAGGGCAATCTCCCATGCAAATTCAATCATATGAGCACCAGCAACAACAACAATTTATTTCCAATGCACCATTAAGTTATCCTCCTCCATGGTCCCAGCCGCATGTGCAACCTTACCCTAACCCTAGTTCATACCCTAGTCCATACCCTAGTTCATACCCTAACCCTCATCCATAGCCTAACCCTAATTCATACCCTAGACCTAACCCTAATCCACTCCCTAGACCTAACCCGAATTCTAATTTAAAACCTAGACCTAACCCTAGTCCAAAGCCTTATCCCAATACAAATCTAAACCTTAGTCCAAGCATTAACCAAAAACGTATCCCAAACCATATTTTAAACCCTAATCTAAACCATGAGGTTGCACAGCAGTTTGAACCACCTATTCTTTCTATTGATTCCCCTATTGGACATAATGTTACATCTTCCATGTTAGGAAAGGGAAAGAATTTGGAAACTTCCCCCATTACTACAAAGAATTCACCCCAGGAAGATATAATTCAAAGAACACCAGAGGAGAAATTTTTCATTGGAACTTGTTCTGAAAATGTTTTTGAAACTCAAAACCCTAGAATCTCTCTCAACCATTCTTGTCAATTTGAAAATCAAATATTTGAGCCTGAACTTGAGGTATTTATCTTTTGTCTTTCACCAGATTCTTTGTGCCTCCAGGAGAGTGACTATCAAACTGTGGAAGACTTGCATCAATTGGAAAATCATAAATATGTGGATTCCATTGAATCCTGGTTTCGAGCAGTCATCAAGCCATCTTATTTCCTCGACATTCAGAAACTCTTGGTACCATGTCAATTGAGGAAATTGGTTTCTCATGCTTTCGTATGTCTTGAAGTCTATTATTTAAAACTAAGTGTGAGTATAATCAACATTTTTTTACGCACATGGCTTCATTGGAAGTACTCCTATAATTAAATGGGAGTCTCTTGCCCCTTAGGGTACAATAGGGTAGGAGAATAAATGAATAAAGCAGTTACAATGCTATTAGGGTTTTAAATTTTTCATGCTTATTAAAAATGCTTTGATCCACATTAGTTGTTAACACACACATTTGTGACAAATCTTGTTGAGTACAATTCACTCTAATACCTTATGATTTTGCAAAAGTAACCATGATTAATCACTCTAATAAGTTGTCGTCTCAGATATATATTTTGAGTTTCCCTTAGAAGGTACTATTTGAAAACCCCCTATGGTGGACCATTCTTGTTAAGATCATAATGAGCTATTCATGAGAACACTAGCATTCTTAACTCAAGGAATATTTCAGTCATTATATGGGATATCTTTAATAATTCCTTAGGGTAGAGGAATTAGCCAGCAATGATTAGTCATTAAAAACTTTTCATGCCATCTTTTACTCGTAAGGAGTAGATATATCTCCCCACTTATTAAGTAGCCTTTAAGGTTAATCATAATCAGAGATTACAAATATTTAGGGAAGGATAGGAGGTCTCGTGATGAGCTGACCTACCACGATCATGAGACCTAACATGCATGACATTACTACTACTGGTCACCAAGCCAGAATAATGGCTTTCAGCCAAAAAGCTGGAAGACGGAAGGTCTCATCACGAGCCGGCCTATTCATTCATTATACTTCTTGTAAGTGGCACTGCCATCAGCTGGTTACCAAGCCAAGACAATGGCCTTCATCTAAAAATTCAAATAAGATAACTCTGAATCCATGCCTAGTAAGTGGGACACAGACATTTCAATGGGTCAAAAGACATCCCTGTCAAGGTTATGGACACCTGCGGGCAGCAGGGCCATGTCTATGGTATTAAAGTTAACTGCGTACTATGATTTGCTTGGTTATCTTTCTCTTTCCCTAAAAACTCATCATTTTTCTTGGACATTGGTTTTAAGACGATTTGAACATGATGCTTTGAGTTCTATCTTTAAAAAATTGAAGAATCTTTAATGATGTGGTACCCTTAGGGAAGGTTATTCATTGTACTAGATTAAGAGGAAATTCAGTTTTGAATCCGGATAACAACGAAATTTAGAGTGTTCAATAAAGTGGTTGTTGATTGGTATCATAACTCACTTTAATTCTCATCGTATTCAAAGTGATGAATTACTCAATGATGACCAATCACAAGGTGTTGGTTTCCGACAATGTGTGGTGATTGTAGTTGCCTCTAAATATGTGATGCACGACCTAGGTACAAGATTGTTTTAATAGGTGCAGGAATCTTGTGTTTATCTTTTTGAAACTGCACTTTTTCAACAAAATTTGATTCTTTTCATAAGACTTTGGACAGAAACAAAACAGGGAATTCATTTGGGACAAGGTAACAAGTTTGTGCAAATCTATTTTCTCCATAATGTCCACTTTCGATACCTGATCTTGTTTTATCATTTCACATGGTTTTAGTTGGTACCGTAATAGTAATGTTGTGGGTTAATGAATGCATTACAACATCAAACATCTTCATCTTTACTTGCTAAACTCTTTGCTGACATTTTCCCTACCTTATTTCATCGTCTTATAATTTTGGCTTGCACGAAGACGTGCAAGAAGTTCAGCGTGGGGGGATGTTGAGCTGCATTTTTGTCCATGTTTTCACGATTTTTATCAGATAAATTTTGTGCTTGTGCCTAGTGTTTTAATAATTATTCATCCATTATGTTGTTAATTAGAGGCATTTAGAGACAATAGTTATTAATTATATATTTTTTTTATTAATTAATTTGAATAAGTGTTTTTGTGTAATAATATCATTAATAATAGGTTTTCATGATGGCAGGAGAATAAGTTTGAACTCCTGTGCTCTGATATTTCAAGGAGCCCTCAACTTCTACTACTGTTTAGTGTTGCAACTGGCCTACAGGGTCTTGGATATCACCTCGAGCTTTATTCACTTGAAGATGGACCCATGCGAACTAGCTGGGAGTTTTTGTTCATATCCTGCGGAGTTATTCAAAGCAAGAACTTATAGTTGATTGGTTAAATTTTGATGGTATGGTTGTAAACACTCTTGAAGCTAAAATATTGGTTACTAGTCTCATACAGGAACCCTTTAAAGTAGTGCCTCTAATATGGGTCATTCATTAGAATGAACTGAAACTGTGCCTCAGGGATTATGCTTTGAGCCAATTGACAGATATCTTAAATGATTGGAAGGAAACCTTTCATCGTGCGGATGTGGTTATCTTTCATGACTATACCATGCCGATGATTTATTCTTCCCTTGACACTGGGAACTTCTTTATTATTCCAGGATCTCCCATAGAAACATGGGAGGCAGAACATTTCATGGCCACACAGAAGATAGAGGATTCTAGAATACACCTTGGTTTTGATTCAAAATATTTTGTAATTGTGTTTGTCGGTATTCCATTTGTTTACAAAGGAATGTGGTTGGAACATGCACTGATAATGCAGGCTATCCTACCTCTCATGACGGAGTTTAAGATGGAAAATGGTAAAGCTACATGTTTAAAACTTGTCATTATGAGTAGCAACTCAAGTACCTATGATATGGCTTTGCAGGCAATTACTCTTCGATTGGGGATAAGCCAAGCTTAATGGAATTTTGAGAGGCGCAAAAGGAGGATTGCAGCCTTCGTCAAGCTCTTATCGATAAACAGGTTTCCATCCTTATGATATGGCGAACGAGAATGAAAACCGTTGTTGGAAATGACTTGCTTATGTGTATGGAGAATAAGGAACATGAGTTCCAAGCATCCACATACGGAGTCGTGTGTCACACTGTCAGAAATGGTGGAGCTCCCAAAAGGTAGAGGCTCAGCTCATCTTGTGTAGAAATGTAAGTTCTGTGGCAGAGATGGAAACATATCGATGATTCCAGGCCGGGGCGTGCATACAATATTGAAGGTAGCGAATCTCAGGAGTTTTCTCCCTTAATGATCTTTGATTGCAAAGGGTTTGAACTTGTGGAGTTATATTTCAAATATGGATGGGTAGCAGAGTCTACTTCCGGAACGAAGTATAAAGATATAAACTTTTATATGGTGACTTTGTTGAATATGATTAAAAAGGTGAATGATGGTTTGTAGATGTCGGCCTCATTTGTTGTATGCGTGGTGATAGATGATGCGTGGCTTAGATATATGAGGTTGCAGGAACAAGGAAAAACAGAAGAGGCCAAGAAATATTTGGAATGCTTAACTCTAATCAGACAGCAACGTGCGGATGTTGCGAAGAAGCGTGAGGAAGAAAAGGCTACGAGAGAACAGAAAAAGGTCGAGGCACAGAAATGAGCTTTCTTGCTTTGGATTTCATTAACTTTTCCTTTAACTGATACCAATTGTACGTGCATTTTCTCTGCCAACAAGGCGTGATGATCAAATTCTTCTAGATGTCGGATCGACCCAAATCAAACTTGAATTGGAAATAAAATATTCTCATTTTGATTTTTCCCAAATCGTATTAACTAAAAAGCTTAAATTTATGTTTTTGTAACTATCGATTTTTAATTAGAAGTAGAGTTGTTGCTATATATATAAAGCATAGGGCTGTGCACTGGAAGGAAATTAATTTTTCTCAGATGTAAGGTGGAATTTCTCGAGGTCCATCTGCTCAGATGTAGAACCGGGCAGAATTTTTCAGATGCAAGTTTGAACTGGTCAGATGTAGAACCAACATCCAATTTGTAGAGGAGAAGATATTGTAATAGGAGCAGCGGCTTATGTTGTATCTTCCATTTGAATTCTAAGTTTTAATATATAATTTTCTCCAACGTTTTTATACATACATATTATGGTTTGTTGCGATTTCTCGAAGTAGATTGGGTTAATCTAGGCTTGCTCCAGGAGTGGTAAGGGCCCACCACCACTGGAGACAAGTCCTTTAGTTGAATGATATCATAGATATTAGAATCATAGATTTGAATAGAATCATAAACATCATAAATTTGAATTTATAAATGTATTATTCATTCGAAAAGTTGTGAGATTAGATCTTAGAGTTATCACTTCATTCTGCACTTGAACCTTTCATTTCACTTTGGTAACCTCGAATAGAATGCTGCAAATCCAGTTTTATAATTGTTAAATGAATTAATCAAGAGTCTTCACTGAGAAACAAATTCTTTAGGCTCTGTTTAATTACTATACATTACCAAGTTTGCAACATTATAATTATGTGATTAATACTCAGGAAAAAGTAAGACAACGGTGGTAAGGCAACGGTGATCGTGGGTGGAATGTGTGAGTGTTGATATGGTTAGGTTAAGACTAGAGTTTTGGTTAAAAGCTGATAAGAGTTGGCATTTCTTAATCGTTTTAGTTATAGGAATATAATGATTTCTGAGTGATCAGAGTTAGAACAGATTTAATGCTTTGATTTTGATTTTGGTTTGTGTTACATAATCTCTTTGAATTTTTGCAGATTTTAATGCTTATTTGATTTGTTTATGCTTCCTGGGACTTTGCTTAATAGTTAGATTTATTTTTAATTTGAATCCTTCTTGTTTTCATAGTGTAATCATTCCCTTAGAAGAGCAAGTTTGAGTGCAGATTTAATTGTGCATGTAGTGTGATTTAGTTTTAGTTATTGAGTTACATGATTTGATTTTAAAGTAGCTTTGTTTTTGAATAGTTCCTTTCATTTAGATTAAAATATTTAAATAGAAGGTTTCTCATAGGTTATTTTCAATGCCATTTGTAATAGGATATTTTAAATTGTTATTTTATATGAAGCAAAGTAGTTTTCTTTTTATAAATAGTTAATTTGAATCTTGAATTTATTATGAAGAGTAGTTCTAGTTAGTTTAATGTGTGAGTTTGTCATTAGAATAATGTGTGATCTTTTTTCTTATCTCAAGATTAGTTTTAAGTGTTAGTTTCTAAGTTAATGAGAGGAACAAATAGATCAGGGTTTTCAAGATATTATAGGAGATTTAAAAGGTAGAATTCAAGTGCGAGAATGATTGAGGATTGCTTTGAATTTCCTTGTAGTTTAATTGCAGTATGGAGTTTGCAGTGAATGAAATTGTTTAAGTAGGTATCCTTTTCAAGATTTTTTATTTTCCAACAAATGTGTGTTTCATTCCAATGTTTAGTTTATCATTACAAAGGAATATATTTATACTCTGACCATTAAGATGAGCCAATACACAGTACAACTCACGTTTACGACTCTCGGATTGATAATTAATATTGAAAGGTTTAATCCTATAATTAAGCCGACCAGCAGTGATAAGTAGAATGCATATATTTAAAATGTGGATAAGTAGAATGCATCAAAATTGTGAACAAATGTAGTCACATATAATTTACATTTTGGATGCCAATATTACCCACCATAGATCTCATTGATCAACCTTTGCTTGGTTGTTCTAGTTAATTTCCAACTCTTTGTTTGATGTAAGGTTTCAAATTATAGTTTGTGATTTTAATCAACAATCAACATTATAAAACTTGGTACATTTTACATGATGCATGGTTTGATGCTCAAAGTTTTTACATTTAAGTTCATGAATATGAAACAATGAAAGTAAATTTTCATTTATTTGGTACTTTGTATGGCTCACATATGTACATTTTTAGACCCAACTTTTGATAACCTTTGTAATAATTACAATTTCCCCATACCAACTTTTCAAGTGGTGTATGTTTGAACTTAAATGATAAGTAGAATGCATATTATTAAAATTTCAATAAGTATAATGCATCAAAAATGTGAACAAATGTAGTCACATGTAAGTCACATGTTGGATGCCATTGTTACCCACCAAATTTCTCATTGATCAAACTTTTCTTGGTTGTTCTAGTTAATTTCCAACTCTTTGTTTGATGTAAGGTTTCAAGTTATTATTTGTGAGTTTAATCAACAATCAACATTATAAAACATGGTACATTTTGCATGATGCATGGTTTGATGCTTAAAGGTTTTACATTTAAGTTCATCAATATGAAGCAATGAAAGTAAAATTGCATTTAGTTGGTACTTTGTATGGTTCACATATGTAGAGTTTTAGAACCCAACTTTTGACACCCTTTGTAATAGTTACAATTTATCCATACCAAATTTTCAAGTAATTTATGTTTGAAGTTAAATGATAAACTTAGAATGCATCAAGTGATAAGTAGAATGCATATAGTTAAAATGTGGATAATTAGAATGCATCAAAATTGTGAACTACGAAGACATTTAATTTAGAAAATGTTGGCACCAACTTTTTATAATAAAACTTTAATAGGTATGAGATGAAATATTTCATATGAACATGGGAAGAAATTATATTATAGCTTCATTAACTTATGTTTTATAAGCATATTTGTAGTAAGCCCCTCATATATAATAGACCTTTGCACTTTCTCTCTCTTTATATGAGATTTATGGTACATATATATGAGATATTTTTTTTGTACAAAATGGCATTCCATTAAGCTTGTTAAATACATGCATTCTAAAGTTAAAGTTCCTTCTTTGCCTTAAAGTCTATTACTATTGTATTTTACATGAAATTTGAGAAATCTTAGAGATTGGGAATTAAAAATTGCAATGTTGAATCAATTGAAGTTGTATTAATCTCAAAAATTGCATTAATCTCAATGTGGGCCTAACTTTTGTGTTAGTAAATGAAATTTTCAAATATTAAATACTATGTGTGATCATGAATTATTAGTTTTAATAGGTTCATATAATGGAGATTATGCAATGCACATATAGATGGTGTATGCACTGCATTTATAGGACAAACACACAATAAAATGCATTTTTTTAACTTATTTAGGACATTAATTTGATTCTATTAAGATGTAGAAGAGATACAAAACATTTGAAATTGATGGTAATGCAATTTTAATAAAGTAAATAATGACATTAAGATATCACTAAAGATATTTGAAAATACACAAAGATGACTTAAAGAAGAAAAATGCATTTCAAACCAAAGATATGTATGATCAACAACAAGCATGAAGATTGTGATGCACTACACCCTTACATTATAGAAGTATTTGGGATCTTTGAATTTCCTTTTAACTTAACAACAAAGGCACCACATTAATGAAAATAATTTTGTAATACCTAGTAGTAGCTAGAATGGACAACTTAAGAGTGAACAAAAAGGAAGGCTAACAATCTACTTGAATTATTTCTCAAAGATGAATACAACGAGAAGATATTGTTGGCCAGTTCAATTAAAAATATTCTAATGGAATTTCATCCTCAATGATTCGTTCATGGTTAGATTTTGACATTCTCAATTTTTTAAATTTCAATGTTTTTCTTGATTTAACTTCTACCAAATTTATGTGCATTGCACACACCAAGTGACTATATTGACAACTTATGGCATCATGTTGATAGTCTTGAAAGTAAACATGACTCTTGGTTTGATGAGTTTCTTGGAAAAAATATCCTTTCAGTATAATAGACCCTCTTTCATATATAAAAACGTCATCATCATAGTCCTCCAATAACTTCATCTTTCGTTCAATGCACTACATCAAATACTTGAAATTTTCTATGTTTTTAATGGTTGCAACTACAAAAAAACATCTCCTGCACAATAAAAAACAATGTGCAAATTCAAATCATCATTAACAAGAAATTAGTTATCAACATGTACAATTTATTAGATCCGTGCCTATATTTTAACTATTATCTATTCTTATACACAATTATTTTTAAAACATAAAACATATACATATACATATACATCTACATCTACATATACATATATATCCCTTGAAAGAAATTGAAATGTTGCCTTCTCTAACAAGATCAGAAACTCTCTCGCCTTCAAATGACACTATAGTCTCCTTCGATTCCATCTCTTCCAAGCTTGCAAGCGACATTTTCCCCTTTGTATTAAGTTCTATACATTTCCAAGCTTTCACATACATATTGTTTTCACAAATTTTTCCAAGCTTTCGCATACATATTATTTTCACAAGCATCATTGAATTATGGTTCCTCTATGCAAACAAGAAAAAAACAATATTTTTTATTTTATCAAATGCAAACGTGTTTCAGCGCTCTTTTGTTTTAATTGAATTCAATTTTCAAGTCTCTTTTACTGTTTTGGTTTCCTCTTGAATCGATCTATCTACATCTTGGAATCCAATATGCCAAACGAACCTGTAGTAAATTCAAACAAGAATTGAAATATGTTATTTAAAATAAAATTTATATATTAAGGATAATCGTCAATCAATTATTTAAACTATAATTTAAAAATAAAAATAAAAATAAATAAATTTAATAAAAATCATCATATATTAAAAATATATACAAGTTCATATATATGTACATACTTGTGTACCTCCCTTGATGGGTTAGTCTCATGTCTTAGTGCAACAATGCACCATTGAACAACTTGATCAACTAAGACAAGTTGGTTGGCAGAGTGGTCCATCTAATATCTTCAAAGTGCTCATTTTATACATGCCCATGCGGCATCATGTTCTCTTTTTCCATGACCAGTCTCAAAGAAATTCGACTAGTGTTTATTGTTGGTTTTCATATGAATATGACTAAACCAAAATAATGATCGTGAAGATTTGAATTGACATGCACATCCATCTAGACATATTCAATGTTAATTGAATTTTGTTCCACAAGCTTTCAATCAATCATAAATCTTATTAAATAAATGTTGTACAAAATGTGTATCATGTGTACAATCATTGCTTATATAAAAGTGATACTTTAATAACATGTCAATTCTCACTAGTGATTTCTATATGATCAAAATTATGTTCAACATGTTTATATAGAACATGGAAAAGTATAGAGACTTGATCAGAATGATAATATCCACTTTGTATTTCATGTTGTGCAACAAATGTGTAATTTTCTACAAAATCATCTATCGACAAAATTGTCCCTGGTGGAAAAATTTAACGGGATTTTTTGAATTGCAAGTCATACCATCGAGATCTATGAGAATTTTTGGTGTATTTATAAATTTGTGTTTCAAACTTCTTCAAAACCTCTATCACAAACATTTCTTCTTGTTGTAAATCAATCCTTCTAGTACTTGTACTACCACTTGCACCAATCGATGTTTGGATATATTCACATCTCTTCCATGCCACTTTTATGTTGGACAATGAATGATCATTCATATCAATAGGATATTTGTTGTGAAACAAAGTCAAATTTCCACAATCATCACATTTTTTACCACCAACACATTTCTTTTGGTAAAATAATTCACGATTTTCTCTTCCACATAGAATATGGGATATGAAATCATGGATAGTGGAAGGAGGAGGTGAATTTCTCCAAAAGGTTTTACCAAAATTAAGGAAGGTGTCATAATATAATTTAAATCCACATGATAATGACAACAACAAGTGTCATGTACAGTGAGAGCCTTAACATACCATGTTTTTTGTCGCACAAAAGTATTGTTTGAGACATTATTTCCATGATTCTCTTCTTTGAACTTCTTGAGAAACTCTATCTGAATGGTATCCAAGATATGTTTTAGATGTTCTTCATACTGATTATGTGATATTCTTCGTTGCATCACATCCCTTTCTTTTGGTGAAACACGTAAATTTTTCATCTAATATTCACATATCATTTTCTCCAAGTTTGTATTTATATGGTTACCTTAAAATGACTATCCAACAATATCTTTGACTAAATCACCTCACTATTGGGAGATCACAGGGTCAATTCTCCTTAACGTCCTCAGGGTTAAGATCTTCTAATAAGTAGACGAGATGTGATCCATTTAGGTGGATCTACCCAGATATTTCCTCATAATATATGTGTGTGTATGTGTACATTGAATTAAAGGACGTGGGAAAGTCTCGGTAAAGCTCAAAATGGATAGCCCTGGAAGGACCTGCTCATACCCTTGTCCATTTATATTCTATGTGTCGATAGCTTTGGTGAAGTACCTTATACATTTAATAGCAATCGCTAAACATGGGACTAGAATTATTTTTAAATCCAAAGCATAGGAATTCGGAAGGAAATAGCTTAACCTTCTAAGATCATGTGATAAAACACAGTGATGAAGTGCTTAAGTAAGAGAAATATCACTCATTGATGGGTGAGAATTTATAGGCATCGAATGACCCTAAGACTTATCTCTAGAGGTTTGGTACCTCAACAGTTTTGTTAGGAGGTTATGCAAGTATTTTCGGGATTAGAATGTTCGGTAAATGTGGCATTGTGGGCCACTATGTGGGCACATATGTCGACAAGGTGGAAAATCCCCAAATCACATATAATGTGAAATCCTTAAATGGAAGGGATTCAAATATTGTGTGGGAACTAGTCCACATGGAGAGCGCAATGCAGGATGATATCACAACAACATTTAGGACTACTGACGTCACCCTAGCCCTCGTTCCCTGGAGATTTTGGATGAAGCACATGGTAGAACACCTGGGATATAAGTCCCGGGGTGACATATCATGTGGGCCCATTTCAATGGGTATGAGTGACGTATGGCGTGAATGTGTTTGTTTACAGGTCAAGGGGGAGGCTAAGTCTTATAGAAAGGTTTGAATTGCCACATAGTCCAGAGGGATTCCTCTGATATTTTTCGACAAGAATCAATATGGGAACCCTTCAGGACATTGTTCAAAAGGTTGACATGGCATAGAGGTCCTGCAAACACATACGCTAAACATGTCTATTATATATTATGTTATTGTTGGTCCTATGGACCATAGGCATATGATTAAGTGGTGACCTAGTATGATTAAGTCGACAACTGCCATGTGGCACGACATGGTGCACGACTGGGGTAGCCATGTGGAAACCATGTGGGCGCCACAAGGTAGATTAGGTAATGTGGCATGATCTGATTGACCAAACTTTAATTGGCCATATATATTTGATTTGAATGTCATATTGAAGAAAATTTTATATCGTTGGAAAGGAATCGACGAGATGAACACAAAGATGTTATCCATTTTACATTTTGAAAAAATTGTAAGAGATAAAAAAATTTAGATCCCACTTCCTTAATGGGACTTTGGAGGTTAGTTCAGCATATTAATTTCCTCCTTCTACCCTTAGTTGGGGCTATGGATAGAACGAGACACGTTACAATAGGAGATCTCAATTGGCACTCACAGTTCCTCCTCTCCACACTCAAACCATAATGGGAATAACATTTTCTCCATATTAGTGTTATCATTATGCATGCAAGAAGTGCACCATGGGAGTTTTCACTAAGAAACTATATAATAGTCAGGAATCACACAATATTCAACCCTCTTAGCCCTTGGCTCCAATTCTTGTCTTGGTGTTTCTCAAATAAGTGCAATTATTCCTTTTGGCCTCTACATCATTGACATGTCGGTGCTCAATTCCTTGGCTTTGGCAATAATCCAGTGTATAAAGTGTGCATTGCTCCTGAAGATAATCATGCTAAGAATATTTGGAGCCATTATTTTATACACAAGCTCCTCCTCGCAAACCTTCATCAAAGAACTCGGACTTGCCCTCTCCATGGACGGCTCTCCATATCTGGAAATGTCTCTCTCGGTTTGGCTTTGTTTCTTATCTATTTCTTTGCACAAATGTTTATTCATTTGTGGGATCGTTGAATTTTTAATTCACATATAGTTTTTGGGTTTTACAGCATGACTCCATCTTTAATGGCATGCCTTATTTTGTTAATCCTCGCTCTCACCTTGTGTATTTTCTTCTATCGTGCTCTTTATGTTTTACTATGTGTCATTTATATCTTCCTTTCCACCTTGGTCTTCCTATCCACCTTGGTTTCCAACTATCATCCCCTTTTAGCCTTTCCACATCACCTTCATGGTGTCTCTTTCACTACCTCATCTAGGTTGTCCCTGTCTTACTGCAAACCCTCTTTGTAAGGTCCCACCTTACCAACCATTAGTATTATAGAGAAATATTGAACACTAAATTCAAAATGTGATATTATTATTATTTTGTTTCCAAATCCTAAGACAAACCCAAAGCCAAAGTCTCACTCAAACCCCAAAGCCAAACTACTAGACAACAACCATCACTTGATCCTCAAGCTCAAATGTCATATTTAAAAGAAAGAGTCTTTAGTGGGATGAATGAATATCAAACATTGCAAGCCACAATTTCCAACAAGATAATTGTTACTTCTGTTCTGACTAATTTGATTTTATTTTAAATAACATGCTTATGAATTATTTACCTAAAAGGAGAATTCAACTTCTATATGAGTGGTATCCAATATTTTTTATTTCATATGTAAGGTGACACTACAACAATTCACTTACCCAAATTTGACTTTATCAACATGAATTTTAACTCAATGGGATTACCACACATATTCATTGAGACACTCCATAAGCATCTTGATTACAAATCCTAATTTCACTCGGCCATTTTCTTTTATAGAAAATTCATAAATGTAAATAGCTACAACCATTGAATCATTATGACAAACATTTTGCAAGAATACAATATACAGTCATTGAGGCATTTTGTCAAACACTTGGCGACCATCATCTCTTAAGACAATTTTGACAACCATTAACAACATGAAATATAATTCTTACTCATCCTATTTGCCTCATAAAATTCATAAATTTAAACTTCAATATTGGCATATTAAAAAAAAAACTAAATCTTCTTAATCATTGACCAAAAACTCAAGAACAGACACCCATGGTTGGCAGCAGTAATCTGCAAAATCACCCAGATTTATGATCTGGGTTCTAAAAGGTATTTTTTTGGAATCAAATGGGGGGTTACAGGGAAATAAGGCAAAAATACCCCTTGATGTTGCGATGAATCGCATTCAGAATGCCTAGGAATGTGATTCTTCAAACAACAAAAATTTAGATCCTTAATGTTTCATTTATGACTTTTGTCAAACACATGGAATGAAAACTTTCAACTACAACTCTACATGAAGGAAACAACCCGGAGTTATGCTATTAAGATATGCCCATTGAATTCACACATTTCTAAATCCACCATATGAGTTCTTGAAACATTTTACAACCCACAAGCTAATTCATTTGACATGTTTGACAAGCTTATTGCACCCATTACTACAATTTGACAAACACATGGCAGCCCTAAATGCTACAACGATTAAGGCTTTCTGTCAAAATTATGATAGTACTATTACAAAAACTTAAATAAAAAAACATTGAATTATTGATAAGAATATGAAACATAAGACGTAACTGAAATTTACCTCAAACTTACCTCAAGCATTTGATCTTCCAAACCATATTTTAGCTGCCATTATTTTAGCATTTTATTTTAAAGGTTGATTCTGTAATTCCTCCGGGTATATTTTGGGTACATGTCCATTTTCTTACTTTTGGTGTAAGCTGCAAGTTAGGACTCATTCACGCATAAATAAATTGATAGCATTACTCATTCATGTATTTTGTCAAACACTTTGCAAAATATCTTGAAACCCTTTCTAAAACATGCATCTAATTACTTGAAACAAAACCATAACTCATGAAACACTTACCCAAGTCCTTTGGAGTTTATTTATTGCAATTACCTTCAACAATATTTGGCTTTCCTTTTCAAATGCTACAATACCAAGGTTAGTACCATAAACTACACCAATAATAACTCCAATATTGAGATATAACCATTTGTACATATAGACTAATCTTAGTCTAAATTTTTAACTAATCAATAGTATTTTAGATAACATAAGCTTAAACCAAAATTAGCTTCTTACAGCAATTTAAATTTCTACTTTTTATTTTATGCTAAATCTATACTATAATTTAAGGACAATGGAAATTATACCTGAAGAGATATTCAGCTCCAATCGTTGAGAATATGATCCACCTTTGATCCCTTAACAAACTCATTTGAACCATCATGTTTTCCACCCAACCATATCGAGGGATAACTTCTCCCCCTAGAACCCCTGAGCTATAAGAGTTCACAAACATTACCAAAATATAGCAGTAGAGAGATATCCAAGGAAATTTGAGGAAGATAAGTTTCAATTCGTCCCGATACCACTCATGGTCAGCTCCACCATGTATAGCAACTTAGTAATTTAGTTTAGGAATTTCAAATTCATTTCAAAAGAAATTGGCTACTCTGCCCCTCATAAATTTTTTTTAAAATCTCTCCAACTTTTGGTATCACAATGCAAACCCCCCTCCCTCTCAAGTGAGAATACATGAGACACATATATAGGAGGAGAAAAAAATTCTTGTCATAAAATAGGAGTAATATGCATGCCTTGTATTCCTTTTAGAGGAGTGTAACTCATGCCATTAAGGAGAGGTATGTGTTGAGATTCAACAAGAAAATTTCAGCACACACGCCTAGTTGCATTAAACACCCAGACTAGGGTGGGGCCCACAATGCTATTTTTGGGTGCATGTCTATTTTGGTTATCCCTTAATTAAGATGGACATTAAAATGTAATTTATTCTCAATGTTGACTTGAATCAGTTAACTAAAATTGATCAATTTAATTAGCTAGTGGATTTCAAGTTAGAGGTAGTTGGTGAGGCATGCAGAGTAATTCTAGTTGTAACAAAGTTCGAAGTGCAGTGGTGCATGATTTAATGCAAGTTGTAAACATTTTAACTCAATTAAGTGAGTTAAACTCAGTTGTGCTAGTTGTAAGTGAAGATACACTAGTGAGAGATCTAGTTAATTAAATATTAATTAATTCATAATTAGTGATATCACATGCAACTGAGGATTTACTATTATTAGTTGCATGCATGTCAAATCCAGTGGAGACCCAGTTGAGTTCTAGGTGAAAGGGAAGTTGACTATCAGTTTTAGGATTATTGGGTTGCACACATGCAACGTAACACCCATTGCAGTGCCCATGATACTTGCGCAGTCAAGGCAGGCAATAATTCCTATCTTTTAGGTGTTGTGTATGTGCTATATTCTTTCCACAACTAGCCCCACACGCTGTACGTTGCGTCGGGTGCAACAGGGGAGTCACAGGGGGGCAGAAACCCCCCCTGTCGGGGTCCTGGGCAACGCCCCGGCGAAAAAAAAATTTGGTGTGTGGTCCCACTCATAGGCGGATCCACCCATGTTTTGTGCATGATTTTGCACATGGTTTTGGGGTACGATGTTTTTCGGCCCCTAGTATTTTGTAGATCCGGTCAAGGGAACTACGGTTATGTTCTAATCCAAGGTTAATGGATTGGGGTTTATGTATGCTTCGGCATGTATATATATGTGTTGTAACACTAAAAGGAATATAATGAAAAATCAAGCTGGTCGTCCCGATTTGGGATCCAGGGGAAAATCTCTGTGTTTATCTGTTTTATGTTTTATGCTCTCGCTATTGTTTATTTTGTGTTATAAGATTCGTGTGTAGATAATTTATGTTAGGTTAAAACCTACATTTGGTATCGCAGTTGTTTCGGCTTCAAATAATTAACCCTTTGTCAGCCGAGGGTTTTTTTCGTCCGAGGTAGACCCCTGGGTTTCCGCGGGGAGATCCGTGGGATCGATTTTTGTGCGGGATCGATTTTTGCGTTGAAAGAAGATGGCGAGCGGTGGAAAGGATAGAGATCGAGAAATTTAATGGTCAGAGTTTCGAGTTGTGGGAAGCTCAAAATGGAGGATCTCGGGCAGGGGGTAAAGATCGTTGATCGCAATAGATCCGTGTACCAAACCAACGGGCAATGGCAATGTCAGATGAAGACTGGAAGAAACTGGATCGGAAGGCTAAGAGCACAATACGGTTGTGTGTCTCAGATTCAGTATTGTTGAATGTATCTGGGGAAGCTACGATGAAGAATTTGTGGGAAAAACTTGGGACTTTGTACCAATCTAAGTCTCTAGTGAATAAGTTGTTCCTGCGGAAAAAGCTGTATAACTTGAGGATGAAGGATGGAGACTCGGTGACAGAGCATCTCAACGCCTTCAATACTGTGGTAAGTCAGCTGTCATCTGTTGATATTAAAATCTCAGATGAAGATAAGTGCATCAGTTTGTTGTGTTCTCTACCAGACTCGTGGGACAGTCTGGTTATTGCAATAGGTAGCAATACAACTACCTTAAATTTTGATGACATTGTCTCAGCCTTGCTGTCGGAGGAAATGAGACGGAGAAATATGGAGGGTCAAAATGGAGATGCCTTATCTGTACGAGGAAGGTCCCAAAACAAAAACAAGAATAAGGTTTCGAGTGGGAGATCTAAATCTAGAGGGAGATCTAAATCTCCTGGAAAGTTTGTAAAGGTGTGCTGGAAATGCGGAAAGGAAGGGCACTACAAAAAGGAATGCAGATCTAAAGCTCCCGAGAAAGGAAAGGGATCTGATGAAGGTCCTTCTGCAGAGGCAAAAACCACCTCGGATGAAGGTGGGGATGTGTATTTGGCTTCTTCTTCAAATACACATGTAGATCATGAGTCATGGTTGATCGACTCAGGTGCATCCTTTCACTTCACTCCCCATAGGGAGTGGTTCTGCGAGTATGAGAAATATGATGGTGGTGATGTCTTCCTAGGGGATGATAGGAAGGCCGGAATCATTGGACGTGGAAAGGTCAAGCTGAAGCTGCAAGGTGGAAGGATTAGAACACTTCCTGGTGTTCTGCATATTCCTGCATTGGCCAGAAATCTGATTTCTGTAAGCAAGATGGATGATGCAGGTGTAAAAACAGTGTTCGAGAAAGATGCCTGCAAGATGGTTCGAGGAGCACTGGTATTAATGTGGGGAGTTTGGACTGGAACTCTGTACAAGCTACAAGGTAGCACTGTTATTGATGGGTGTAACAGTTATGTGGTTCCTGAAAATGGAGCAGAAAGCTTAGCTGTCTCTGGAGAAAAGACCATGCTATGGCATCAAAGGCTTGGACATATTGGAGAGAAGGGCCTTCTGATACTACATAGAAATGGTATGGTAGAAGGTATGTCTAATTGCTCTCTAGATTTCGATTTCTGTGAACATTGTGTATATGGGAAGCAGAATCGGGTGATTTTTCCTTCTGGTGCTAAGAGGGCGAACAAGATATTAGAACTTGTGCACAATGATGTGTTTGGACCTGTGTCAGTTCCATCACTGGGAAAGTCTGTGTACTATGTTTCATTCATAGATGACTTCTCAAGGAATACATGGATATATTTCTTGAGGAATAAATTTGAAGTCTTTGACAAATTTAAAGAATTTAAGGCTCTGGTGGAAAACCAGACAGAGAAGAAGATAAAGGCGCTGAGGACAAATAATGGTGGGGAGTTCTGCAAGAAGGAATTTGAAGAGTTCTGTAACAAGTGTGGCATAGCACGGAAGAGGACTAATCCATACACACCTCAGCAAAATGGAGTTGCAGAAAGAATGAACAGAACATTGATGGAAAAGGCAAGAAGCATGCTCAGTGGTACCGGGTTAGGACAAGAATTCTGGGCAGAGGCAGTGGAGATTGCATGTTACTTAGTTAACAGATCACCTTCATCAGCGTTGGAGGATAAGACTCCACATGAGGTATGGACTAGTAAGAAACCCTCTCTTTCACATCTAAGGGTATTTGGATTTGATGCATATGTACATGTTCCAAAGGAGAAAAGGACCAAGTTGGATAATAAATCTGAAAAGTGCATCTTTATTGGGTATAAGGATGGTTTAAAGGGTTACAAGCTTTGGAATCCAGAAACAAGGAAGGTTGTGTACAGCCGAGATGTGGTGTTTAGAGAAGTGAAAGATGTTGTTAAACATGAAGTCCTACCAAAGGAACCTGAGAAGATATAGTTTGAGCTAAAGGAGGATGAATCGGACTCTACAACAGAAGAAGACTCAGAAGATGAAGAGCCACAAACTCCAGCTTTGAGAAGATCAGTTCGGGAAAGAAGGCAACCAGAAAGGTATAGTCCATCTGCTTTCTGTTCAGGTTTTGCCTTAACTATAACTGATGATGAACCCAGAACTGTCAGGGAGGCAGTAGATTCAGAGGATGGAAAACTCTGGAAGGAGGTCATGGTTGATGAAATGGCATCCTTGCACAAAAACGATGCATGGGATCTGGTGGAGTTGCCGGCTGGAAGGAAGCCCATTGGGAGCAAATGGGTGTTTAAGAAGAAGATGAATGTAGAAGGCAAGGTGGAGAAATACAAAGCTCTATTGGTAGCGAAAGGTTATTCCCAGGTGCCAGGAATTGATTTTGGTGATATTTTTTCTCCTGTTGCCAAGGTTACTTCTATTAGATTACTTTTATCTGTTGCTGCTGCATTTGATTTTGAGATAGAACAGATGGATGTGAAGACAACATTTCTTCACTGGGATCTAGAAGAGGAGATCTACATGAAGCAACCTGAAGGCTTTATGGTGAAGGGTAAGAAAGAACTGGTGTGCAGGTTGAAGAAGTCTTTGTATGGGTTAAAATATTCACCAAGGATGTGGTATCAGAAATTTGATACCTATATACGGGGACTTGGCTTCACTAGAAGCAAGGAGGATCACTGTGTTTATTTTAAATTAATTGGTGACCGTGTTATTTATTTTGTCTTGTATGTGGATGATATGTTGTTGATTGGAAATGACAAAGAAATTATCCAAGATTTGAAGACCCAATTTTTCTACAAATTCTACATGAAGGATCTTGGTGCTGCAAACTATATTTTGGCCATGGAAATTAAGAGAGATCGGGAAAAGAGGAAGCTCTGGTTAAACCAGAAAAAGTATGTCGAGACTATATTACAGAGGTTCAATATGTAGGATAGTAAACCGGTGAAAGTTCCTATTCCTGTAGGTGTAAAGCTATCTGCTGAACAGTGTCCCAAGACACAAGAAGAAGAGGAGGATATGTTCCGTGTTCCATATGCAAGTGCAGTGGGTAGCCTGATGTATGCAATGGTCTATACTAGACGAGACATTGCACATGCAGTGGGAGTATTGAGCAGGTTTATGTCAAACCCAAGGAAGGAGCATCGGACAGCAGTGAAGCGGGTTTTCCGATATTTACGCGACACTAGTGATTATGGCTTGTGCTACTAAGGAAGACCAAGATTAGAAAGAATGTTGTACATTCGTGGGTTTTTTTGATGCAGACTGGGCTAGAGATTTGGACCAAAGAAGATCTACAAGTGGGTATGTGTTTAACCTATTTGGAGGTGCAGTCAGTTGGATGAGTAAAAGACAGTCTATAGTGGCGCTTTCAACTACAGAGGCAGAATACATAGCAGCCACTCATGCAAGCAAGGAAGCAGTTTGGTTGCAGAGATTGTGTTCAAGTATGGGGTTGGTACAACAAGCTATATGGATAGACTGTGATAGCCAAAGTGCAATTTTCTTGGCTAAGAACCCTTCTTATCATTCGAAGACAAAGCACATTGATGTTCAATATCACTTTGTTAGAGATATGGTTGAGGCTAAAAGGGTGTTGCTGGTAAAGGTGGACACTTTGAAGAATGTTGCAGATGCATTGACGAAGTCTGTGAGCACTCAGAAGTTCTCTTGGTGTAGAGAAACAATGGGTGTTGAAGAATTAGCCCAATGACTAAGCTCTCATGTGGCCCCCTGTGGAAAGAAAACAACAAGTGGGAGAATGATGGGTATGTGTTATATTCCTTCCACGACTAGCCCCACGCATTGTACGTTGCGCCGGGCGCAGCAGGGGGGTCAAAAGGGAGGAGGTAGCCCCCACTGTTGGGGTCCGGGGCAACGCCCCAGCGAAAATTGTTTTGGTGTGCGGACCCACTCATAGGCGGACCCACCCATGTTTTGCGCATAAGTTTGCACATGGTTTTGAGGTACGATGGTTTTCGGCCCCTGGTATTTTGTAGATCCGGTCAAGGGAACTACGGTTATGTTCTAATCCAGGGTTAATGGATTGGGGTTTATGTATGCTTCGGCATGTATATATATGTGTTGTAACACTAAGAGGAATATAATGAAAAATCAAGCTGGTCGTCCCGATTTGGGATCCAGGGGAAAATCTCTGTGTTTATCTGTTTTATGTTTTATGCTCTCGCTATTGTTTATTTTCTGTTATAAGATTCGTGTGTAGATAATTTCTGTTCAGGTTTAAAACCTACATTATGGATCTATACCATCAAGGATTGTGCAAGCAAGGTAGACTGTCTAGAGGTTGAGAATTGGCTATGTGTTGGTCATTTTTCATATGACAGTGTGAGACAGTTAGCTGAGTACTGGAGGGCTCTCGTGAGGATATTTTTGTATGTAATTGTTTCACGATCCATGCTTAATATACAATAGAATATAGTGGGGTTTTTAGTTGTAAGCTTTCCCCGGCAAATTATATGTGTTGTGTGTGATTGATATTTCTTCATGTTCATGTGATTAGCGATTGTGTTTTTAATTCCGCAAAAGATTTGTAGAATTTATTCAGTATTTAACTTTAGTAAATTGTTAAATTGGGTTAATCCAAGATATACATGCATGTTGTATAATTTATACATGGTATCAAAGCACAGGAAAATGCAGAAGTGAAGCAGGATCTTAGTTCGTAACTGGATAGAAATCGAATTTGCAAAAATACTTTCTTGGTGCTACAGCTGATTCAAGATCGAAATGGATTTCAATGGCTTAAGGTTAGAGTATGCACTTGAGGGTAGCTCGAATTATATTTCTTGGAAGGATAGGATGGAGGCAGTACTCGAAGACAATGGCTTGAAGTAATTCAATGACAATGATGTTCCTAAACCTGTTGTGGCAGATGCTGCAAATCTTGATGCATGGCAATAGAAAGTGGCAAAGGCAAGGAGGATCCTGTTGGAGGGAGTACAAGACCACATTTTCTCAAGCCTCCTTGGTAAATCCACACCATATGCAATGTGGAAGGCTTTTACAGATCTATTCCAAAGCAGCAACGACCATAGGAAATTGGCACTCAAAGATAAACTCAGGAAGATCAAGATGGAAAAGGGCGACACCATTCCAAAATATCTAACAAAGTTTGTCTAATGTCAGGATGAACTGGGGAGAATTGGAATAACAGTTGTTGATGATGATTTGGTGAGCTTGGTTCTCCTAGGACTTCCCAAGAGTTGGCACAGTTATCAAGACTCTGTCAATGAAAGGGAAAAATTTCCAGATTGGGAACGACTGTGGTCAGAATTGGTGCAAGAGGAGTTCAGATGGAACACCAAAGATGGATCTTCATCTAAGAATGAGGATGAAGAGGATTTTTCTTTGGCTTCCAAGGCAAGGAAAGGGAAGGGGAATAAATTCCATTCTAAATCTAAGTCTGAGAATGGAAAGAAGTAGGACATGTCGAAGGTGAAGTTTTTTCACTATCACAAGCATGGTCATTTTGCTACTAACTATCCACAAAAGAAGAAGAATAAGAAGGCTGGAAGATCTACAGGTGGGGAGGCCCTTCCCTCGCAATTTGAGGTTGACTTCCCATTGATCGCATGCATGGTGTCCAATGCATTGGGATATGTGTGGTATTTGGATAGTGGTGCTTCCTTTCACATGACAGGAGACAAGGAACTTTTCAGTGACATAGAGGAGAAATATCTCTAGATGCATATTGAAATGGGTGATGACGGACGGTGCAGTGCTACCGGGATTGGTACCATTACCTTTCAAAGGTATTCAGGTAAACCCTTTCAATTAAAAGATGTAATGCATGTACCAGGTCTGAAGAAAAATTTGGTCTTAGTCTCAATGTTGGAGGATAGAGGTTATGACGTTTTTTTTAATGATGGAAAATATTTCTTGCGAAATCAAACAACAGGAAAAGCCAATAGGATAGGGATTCAAGTTAATAATCTCTACAATCTGGAGGTAGATGGCTGCGCAGCAATGAAGGGCAAGGTAGATCAAATGGTGAGCCGGCAAGAGGGCAAATTATGGCACAAGCGATTGGGCCATCTTCACAATGGAGCCTTGAAAGTCATGCAACAGATTTATACTAGTCTTCCCAGAGGTACACTTGCGCAGTCAGACACATGGTTGGGATATACTATGGGAAAATATGTAAAGGCCACCTTTCATGAGAAGGAAAACTGAGCTTTGGGGATTCTTGAGAGAGTTCACACAGACGTGTGTGGTCCTTTCTCGATTGCTTCAACAACAAAACATAAGTACTATGTAATCTTTGTTGATGAATTTTCTCGTAAGTGATGGATCTTCTTCATGCAGAAGAAATATTAAACATTCTCTAAGTTCTATGAGTTTAAGGCACTGGTGGAGAAAGAGTCGAGGAAGCAAGTGAAGGCTCTTTGGAGTGATAAAGGTGGAGAATACATCTCTATTGAATTCAAGAACTTTTGCAGCAAATAAGGAATTCAAATAGAACTCATAATGCATCATAACCCACAATAGAATGGGGTCATGAAGAGGAAGAATAGAACTATTGTGGGTGTAGCACGAGTGATGTTGCATGATCAAGGACTATTGATTCATCTATGGGTGGAAGCATGCAACACAGAGGTACATGTGCAAAACTGTTGTACTCATAAAGTACTTGGCATGAGTACACCTGAAGAGGCTTTCACTGGTAAGAAACCTGATGTTTCACACTTTAAGATTTTTGGCTCATTTGTTTATGTGCATGTGACCAAGGATGCCAGGAAGAAGTTGGAACCAACAGTTGAGGTTGGGATTTTTGTAGGGTACACTGAAACACCCAATAATTATCGTGTGTATTTTCCAAACAGCAGAATGATTGTTGTGCGATGGGATATCAAATTTTATGAGGAGAAAACCATGCGGTTGTCCCTTGAGAGGGAGCTAGACTTGCATGCAGAGGGGGAACTATTGGTTCCCAAGGATGAGTCTCAAGATGTGGATCAACCACATGAGGAGGTTCATGGAGTGGATGAAAACACTCATGCAGAGTCATCCATCAGAAATGGAGGAAGGCGCACCACGAAAGATGATAGATTGAGACTTGATGTTGCGGAGAATATAAGAGCCCCTACTTCACAGCGCAGACAGAGACATTCTCCTGACCGATTTACTAAATACATCGCTCTTATGAGTAAATGTATTGTAACAGAACCATATTCCTTATAGGAAGAAGTGCAGCAGCCAACTTGGGTTGATGCAATGTTGGAGGAGTATCACTCCATTGTCAAGAACAGTGCATGGGAGATAGTCCCAAGACCGGTCGACAAATTAGTGGTTGGATCGAGATGGATCTACAAGGTAAAGAAAGTTGTTGATGGGAGTGTAGATAAATACAAGGCCTGATTTTTTGCCCAGGGATTCTCACAGATCGAGGGGATAGATTATGATGATACTTTTGCACCTGTTGCAAGGTACTCTTCCATAAGATCCATCCTTTCATTCTCAGTGCAGATGGGTTGGCGCATTCATCAGATGGATGTGAAAATTGTGTTTCTCAACGGGATCATTGACGAAGAGGTGTACATAAATCAGCCTAAAGGTTTTGAAATCTTCAACAGCGATTCACATGTGTGCAGACTCAAAAGAGCATTGTATGGGCTGAAGCAAGCACCATGTGCTTGGTACATTCGGATAAACAACTATTTCACCGGACTGGGCTTCACCAAAAGTGATGCTGATGCAAACCTGTACCAGATTGTGGTGGAGGGTAAGTTATTGATTATTTTTCTTTATGTTGATGATCTAATTTTTACTAGTGATGAGCAACTGATACACTCATGCAGAGAGGATATTGCAAGGGAGATCAAAATGAAGGACATGGAACTCCTTCATTATTTCCTTGGATTGGAAACATGGCAGCGGGATGGTGAAATTTTTGTGTCTCAAGGCAAGTATGCAAAGGAGATACTGGGCAAGTTTAACATGGATATCTGCAAACCCATGGATACTCCTCTTCCAGGAAATTTGAGGAAAGAGGATTCTACTTCCGGAGAGGTAATGGATGTTATTATCTACAGGTAGTTAGTGGGTTCACTAATGTATTTGGTGAGCATGAGACTAGACATTTGCTATGCAGTTAAACAACTGATTCAAGCTATGGTTAAGCCTACCAAGATCTTTTGGAAGGCGGGGAAGCATGTCCTGAGATACTTGAGGGGCGCATCAAAGTATGGTCTGTGGTACAGACGGACAAAGGGAGTGAAGTTGCATGGCTTCACGGATGCAGATTGGGTTTGCAGTCCATCAGACAGAAAGAGCACATCAAGAGGGATCTTTGGCATTGGATCGACAGTAGTTTCCTAGTACAGTAGGAAACAATGATCTGTGGCACTCATTTCAGCAGAAGTGGACTACATGGCAGCAAATCAAGTTGCATGTGAGGCTATCTGGATGAGAAAGATCTTGGTTGGTTTGTTTGGTTCTCAGATGGATCCAACAATGATTCATTGTGATAATCAGAGTTGCATTAAACTCTCAATTAATCTTGTGTTTCATGATAGGTCCAAGCATATAGATATCTGGTACCATCATCTCAGAGATTGTGTGCAGAGAAGGATAATGTTGCTTCAATACATTCCCACGGAAGATCAACATGTAGATATTCTGACGAAGGCGCTCACCAAGAGAAAATTTGAATACCATAGAGACATGATCGGGGTGAAGGATAATCCCTTTCTTGTTGAGAGGGATTGGTCAGATTCAACAAGAAAATTTCAGCACCCACACCTATTTTCATTAAGCTCCCAGACTAGCGTGGGGCCCACAGTTTTATTTTTGGGTGCATGTCTATTTTGGTTATCCCTTAATACAGATGGACATTAAACTGCAATCTATTCTCAATGTTGACTTGAATAAGTTAACTGAAAGTGATAAATTCAGTTAGCTAGTGGATTTTGAGTTAGAGGTAGTTGGTGAAGCATGCAGAGTAATTCTATTGTAACAGAGTTCGAAGTGCAGTGGTGCATGAGTTAATGCAAGTTGTAAATAGTTTAACTCAGTTAAGTGAGTTAAAATCAGTTGTGCTAGTTGTAACTGAAGATACACAAATGAGAGATCTATTGAATTAAATGTTAATTAATTCACAATCAGTGATATCACATGAAACTGAGGATTTACTATAATTAGCTGCATGCATGTCAGATCCAGTGGAGACACAGTTGAGTTATAGGTGAAAGGGAAGTTGACTATCATTTGTAGGATTATTGGGTTGCACACATGCAACCAAACACCCATTGGAGTGCCCATGATACTTGCGCAGTCAAGGCAAGCAAGAATTCCTATCTTTTAGGGATCTATACCATTAGGGATTGCGCAAGGCAAGCAGGCTATCTAGAGGCTGAGAATTGGCTATGTGTTGGTCATCTTTGCATATGATAGTGTGAGACAATTAGCTTAGTACTGGAGGGCTCTTATGAGAAGATTTTTTTATGTAATTGTTTCATGATCCATGCTTAACATACAATATAATATACTGGGGCTTTTAGATGTAAGCTTTCCCCAGGATATTCTCTGTGTTGTGTGTGATTGATCTTTCTTCTTGTTCATGTGATTAGCGATTGTGTTTTTAATTCCACAAAATATTTGTAGAATTGATTCAGTATTTAACTTTAGTACATTGTTAGATCGGGTGAATCCAAGATATACATGCATGTTGTATAATTTCTACAGTATGCATATCTTAGTTAAGGAGTGTAACATATGCATTAAAGAGAGTGTAAGAGGAATATTTTATGACATGTCTTTAATGAGTGTAAGAGAAATATGACATTCTTTGATGAGTGCATAAAAGAGAGTGTAATGTATTATTAAAAGAGAGAGAGAGAGAGTTAAATAGAGCCATGAGAATCATCAAGGAGAGAGGTGTCAAGTGATTGAGGATATATAATTCCCTTTAATAATAATATAATAGTCTCATAAAAGATAATAATAATATTAATAATATTGAGGATTAAGTCGAAATTGGACTATTAGGATTGATCAATGATAAGTTAAGTTATTTTCCTTCAAGTATACTTTATTACCCATTGATTGGAGGTGATTTTCTATTTTTGGAAATTCATACTTGAGATGCTAGACATGACTTTCTATTTTTATAAAGTCACTCCAAAATTGTCAGGAATGAGATTTTATTAAGGAAATTCATCCCTAAGCTGCCCATGAGTGGTATTCTTCTTCCAGAGAATAGGGATTATGCACCCTTATTGCATGCATCTCCATGCCTTAGTAGATTGAGGACTCTGCGCCCTGATCTACTCTAAAGATCCAAGATTCCACACCTTGATCTTTTTAAATATTCAGGACTCTACACCCTAAACATTTCATTATAGATCCAAGAATTTGTGTCTTTATCTTTCATGGATTTAGGACTTTGCACCCTAATCCTTTTATTATATATCCAAGACTCCACGTCTTTATATTTCATGGATTTAGGACTCCGCGCCCTAATTTCCATGTCTTCTCATCTACTTTTCTTTGAAACTCCGTGCTTCACCTTAAGGTACTAATTGTGAGATCATACCCATATGATGGTTCATTGGTAAGGTCTTTTTCCAAGACTTTCACACTTCACAATCTCATAGATCAAAGGAATCAAATGAATTTCATAATTAACTTATTCACATTTTACCCAAGATTGTGCATGACTTCAACAATCATTTTGGTTTTGGAGAAATGACTTCCACAATCATTTATAACTCAAGCATCCTTGTTGGAAATGACCAAATCCCCTGCCACATCATGCTTAGTACGAGATTACGCACATATAATCATACAAATCATGTATCATCCATAAATCATAATTAACCATATGTTCCACATAACCATGATCATCCACGGATCTGTACCTCAATCCTGGATCACCATCCCTGTTATACACCTATGTCCAAAATAGGATATCAAAAGAGTAAACATCGTTAATATGCTCTTAACCAAAATTAATTCTTATACACACAAACATAGATATTATCATAAGCACACAACAACCAAGTGACCCAAACTAGATCTATAGCATATAAGCATGTACATAAGTCTGTCATGAATAATATTATATAATTATATCAAAATAACCATCTCTAAGTGTCATCAAACTATCTCACCAAGAAGGGACACTACACTCTCCCACTTCGGTGTCTCTCCTCGCCAACCCTGACTATTCTGTTCCATCCCTTTATCATCCTATCGTTACGTTATTCTTTCGTGCAACTATGCCCCACAACATACTATCTATTGGATGCAGAGAGGGTAGGTGGGGGCATTCCATTGTCTCGGCATATATGGATCAACATGTTTCCTCCACCTCTTAGCTCCTCACTCAAGCCCAATCTTCTGATTCCATGGCTCGATATAAGGAAATCATTCCTGAATTGGTATGAAAAGAAATTGAAGAAGTAAATGCCAAAGTGCACCATTGTTATAGGTCATTTTGTTGCATCTAGTCAATCGACCTTCAAATGAGATCATTCACATCCTTTGAAAACTTTTTCATCCTCCCTACAAAAATCCTTAAGCATGAGTCTCTCAAATCCCTAAATTTCTTCCTAAAATTGCTTCAATTGAGTGATTTTTAGGCCCATTGCACCTTGGCTCTTTAGGGACCTACACTCACCAGCAGGTTGTCCCTTGCTGTGGGTGCGCTGATCACCAACAAGTTTCCCCTTGTCGGGGGTGCGCTAATTCTGGAAATTCAGGAAAAACAAAAATAATCCTGAAGTTGACTCTTCTATAAGCTTCCAAGAGCTGTTATAAATATTTACCTTGGATGAAAGTTTTGAATTCTATCCTATCCTACCTTGGATATTTCACCCCTCATCCCTTGATCTCATCCTCCCATCAAGAGTGGATCTCAATCCTAGATTGTTAAATAGATAAGAACTCTCAACTTACCATCCTCTTCTATATATTTGTGGCCATCCACAATCTAGAGCTTGTTTTTTGGAGATTGATTCTACCCTCATGTTGCTTCTTTGAATCCAAAGAGACATCATTCCATGTATACGGTGGAATAGAGGTGTACTTTGTGGCAAGGAAGGACAAATTAACTTGGGAGATCTTCTATAAGATCAACTTCTGTATTTATTTGTAACTCTCTCCATTCCTATTAATACAAAGGATACATTGTTTTCCTATATATGATGTTATGTTATTCATATATTTCAATACTATGTTGATACATTTAATGAAGTGATTGGATTGTGCTACATAGATGTTGTAGATATTTGTCTTGTCTTGTTTGAATGTGAAGGTTCTAATTATAACGATCGGAGCTAGGATTGAAGTGTACAAGCCAAGAGAGGAGTGAAGCATATGACGGATTCCAGGTAGGCTTCATCCCATTAACTATTTACTTTAAGTAAAACATTAGCTTCTTTGTCTTTCTATTTTTCTAGACTAGGCCATCAAGTCTAGGGAAGATACTTATGTTTGTTGTCATAGATTCCGCATAAAAAATTGGCAACTCCACTGGGGAACAATGTATTCCCTTGGTGGTTTCCTTTTCCTTAGTGCTTGTTTACCTCTTTTTCATACCTTCACTATCTTATTCAGTCAAGAACAGAGCTAGGAATACATTTCATTGAGTTTTAATTCCATTTTTTGTGTTAGAACCTTACATCCCATGATCAGTGCCCCCTCTGGTCTAGAGATAGAGTGTTGCACAACACCTGAGCCTTCTTTGTGCCTATGGTGCATAACACTGGTGCCCCTTCAACACCTGCGTTGGCCCCTATTCATGCATAAATTTAATTTTGTCTTGATTTTCTCTCTTTCCATCTTTGTTCTAGCTGCCTTAAGTATTTGAGTGTCTTGTGGTATCTTTGAAGCCTCCATTGGCTTCTTTTTTTAGTGCCTTTGGTAAGGATTTGTTTAGATTACACATTAGACAAAACTACTACGGACTACACTTACACGTACCTTCGAGTATATTTTGGAAGTCCACCATAGATTTATATCCTTGCCATAGGTAACCGAGTCAGTCGTCTTGTATATTGTGATACACCAAACATAACATTCAGAGAGATTTCCTACATGTATGTAAATCCTTGGTTCTCCAAGGTTGTATATTACAGTTAACAGTTGTTTGTTAATCCTTATCTGCCTAGTTACCCCTTCATTTTATTTTGTGTCTTTAATTTATAAAATCAATTAATAGACTGCATAATAACATCCTCACTGTGGAACGACTCCTTAGTAGATCGTAGGTTGAGACTAACGGCAACAGTCCCAGAGTCCACCAATCAAGGAAACCTAACTGACATGAATCTTGGTCCTTTTCCTTCTTTTGGAAATATTGGTGCTCCTTATATGGAAACGTTGTCCCTTCCCAAATTTACCATTGGTTTAATGGTTTGGTTGTTTTCGATCTCCTTGGTTATGAATGTCCAAAATTCTTCTCAACCATATTCTGCTCCACCTGCAGAATATCAACCTCAAGTTGATCCTAAAGTTTACCATTTTCCTTCTTCATCTGTTGTTTCTTCATCCCTTTATTCCTCATCACCTCATGAAAGTATTGATTCTAGTAACCAGGAAGTTAAGAAGAAGAAGCAAAATAAGCAGGGGGAAACCAAGCAACCATTGATACGAATGAAACTAGTATGGACAAATTTTCCAATCCTCCCCAAAAATTTAAATTCCCTTGAAAGTTATGTAAGAGTGATCACCTTCTTAGAGTTTTCCCTGGTATTCCCAAGGTATTAGAAGTGTGGTCCACAGGCTCACATCAACCTTTGTCATCAGCCTCTGGAGATCATGCTGGTGATAAACCATCACCTAGTGATAGTAAGGTCCATGGAAAAAAGGGTAAAGTTAAGTTTCCTTGTAGGTTATGTGAAGGGAATCATCCTATTCACCTTTGTACTTATATGGATGAATCCTCAAAAGTGTTGGAAAACATTACATATTCTCAACCTCGTCTTCTGGATGGTTATCAAAATCTTTCCCCTAATCCTCCACTAGTTGATGAAGATATTGATTAGAATTTATCTCCATTTAATCCCACTTTGTCTGAACGTGAATCCTGTGAGTCAATTACCGACCAAACATGGTAGAGAACATACTTGACTCTATTCCCCCTTTAGTTGATCGTACCTTTCCCATAGAGAGTGAGTCTCATGCGACTCAGGTTTTTCTCGTTTCTTGAGATTCCAATGAACTAGAAGGTAATTCTCTCATTCCCACGGCATAGTGGGTAAATCCTCTCATTCCCAGAAAAAAGTGTTGGAACAGGGTTGCCTAGCTGCATTTTGATATGTTCCAACACTCCGTTTTTTATATATTTTTGTAGTAATTGGTCTTACGCAATGGCTTTAGGGCGGGTCAAAGCCCCCAATGTATTGTAATGGGTCAAAGGGTATACCTAGAGTCCGCAAACCACGGTTTTTAGACCATAGGATAGCGCAGGCTATGATGATATAAATAGATGGATAGTTTGAGTCTAAGGGTAAGTAAGTAAGTAAGATTGATGCTACTTACGAACTGTTGAGATCTGTTTTGGGTAGTTGTGGGTAAGGACTCCTATTGGCTATGTGCACGGAGATCCTCTGTCCTGTTGTGTGCGGACCCCACTGGCTGTATGAGCAGGTTGTGACTTGGGTTGTAATTTGGTTTTTGATGCTAATGAACATGAAATCTGTTATGTTATCTGGACTAGTTGTATTCACTACTAAAGTACCTCTGTGTGATTTGAATTAGCTGCAATTGTGTCTATGATATATGAATTAGCTGCGATTATGTCAATGATATATGAATTAGCTCTGATTGTGATATTCTGTAATGATAATTGCTGATGCGCACGTGGACACGAAGGTGTTGATCAGATCTGCTTAATAATAGTAGCTTTGTTTATGTTTACGTGTTGATTATACTATTAAGGGCTCGATAATAGGCTTGTTTCTGTGCGAACCTAATAGAACTCGAAGAGATATGCCTTAATTACCTACTCTCTCCCAGGGTGCGGAAACCTGGTTCCAACACCCACCCATACTTCTTCAGGTGAGACTTTGGCCTGCAAAAGTAGGTCATTGTCGAAAGGGCCAGTAGTATCAGGGTTTGTTGACAAACCTTAAATCCAAACCTGGGTCAAGACCTCTCAAGCCAACAAATGGTTTCATTTTTGGGACCAGGAAAATTTTGAGAGAGAGATCGGGTAATGCCACGAGGTCATTGGAGACCTGAGAAATTAGAGCTCGAAGACTGGTTCAAAAGACAGATTCAGGAATTTTCTGTAAAAGAGAATCACAACACGAAGCTAATAACAAAGAAGTGGAAGAAGAAATATATTTTCACCGAATTATATGAAATTTTCTTTGTAATTTTTGCGCACGAGCTCCAGGAGTGGCTAGCGAGGCTAGTATAATTCCAGACATGTTGGAAAGACGATCAGGTTACACAGCGGACTCCAGAATTGATTCAACAATTAGAGAAGGTTGACAACACAATCACCCGAACTATGGATCATTGGGTGGATAGTGTGCTAGGAGGATTTGTAATAGATTTCGTAGTCAATCAGTTTGTGTCCTACTCTGAGGCAGAGTGGAGGTTCTTCAAAGGATTCTGAGGTAAGTTCTTGCGAACATTGCCGCTACTAATTAAAATGTTACTGTGCGAAAAGGGCATTTTGTGAAGCCACGCCGAAAGAATGACCTCTGATCAGAGTGAGAGTACAACACAAAGTGGTAAGTACTACCGAGTCAATCGAGAAGGGGATAGATTCATCTACAGCCCATTAAGAGAGCCGGCTACGCATGTAGGAACCAGTCCTCTGGCTAAACCATATTCGAGTCAGCATAAGGGCAAGAACTTCCCTACACCTTCACCACTACCGGAAGAAGATATGGCCACACACATGAAGCTGCCCACCTTCAAGGGTGTATGAGATGAAGATATGGACCGATTTTGGTTCGTAGAATTAGTATGGACTACATAGAACGTGCCTAGAGATGTTGTAAAAAGGGCGCAATTATCCCTTGCCTTTGAAGCAAGGGCCTTGGATTGGTACATGGAGTACGTAGGCCAGCATGCAGATCCATCTAATCAAGAGATTAAGAATTCTTTAAAACAACAATTTCAGAAGCCTAAGTCCTACGCTCAACTGGTGGTTGACTTGAAAGACTTTAGACAAGGACCCACTGAGTCGGTATGGGAGGTTGATCAGCGGCTAAAGAAGGATATCAGAGATGGGGAATTTTAGTATGATGATAGAAAACACAAGGAATGGTCTCAACAAGCGATTGAGACGCAAGAGAAAGCCTTGGAGATTGCTATGAAGCTAGAAGTTGTGCCAAGAGATGATGCCCAATTTGGGGTACAACAGATCCAGGGAAAGCTGGAGGAAATGCACCTCGAAATCCAGAATTTGCGGAAAGGTCGAGGAAAAGAAGCTAGCCCAGACATATGGTGCATAAGATGCAGGGTGTCACACCACACCAAGGATTAGTGCCCTCTGCAGGTGGACTACATGCAGGCTAGGGGGGCCAACCCATTGCACCCTAAAGAGGTTGCAGGACCAAGCAGTCCCACGTTATGGTGCGCTGACTGCCGCATAGCTGGACTACATGATACCAACCACTACCCCCGTCTTGGTGCCTCTATTCCAGAGTTGAAGCAATAATGGTGTCGATTTTTCTCATCTGTGGAACATGACGGACACAACTGCTGGAAATATGACTTAATGATAGACCGAGGAAACATGTACAGGGTACAGGCTGACCCTTCTTCACCACTGTCTCCCTCAGGACAAGGAGGCTCCCCCACCAGAGGCTGGGGGGGGGGGGGGGGGAAGAGGTGGAAGCGCGGGTTGGGGAAGAGGGCAATTGATCTATTATAAATATGGAGAAGTAGGGCACGTCGCAAGGGACTGTCTGAACCCTGCATGAAAATCTTGCAGATATTATAGACAATTGGATCATGTGATCGAAGATAGTCCAGTACTGATAGAAAAAATGCAAGAAAGACAACAGACGCCAATGCAGAATGTACAAAGGGTTAAGGTAGAACCGCATAATGAGGGACCCAGTATTAATGTAATAATGCGCAGTGGCATGGCTACTAGAGGAGCTAAGGAAAAAGTTGCGGCTAAACCCCTTATCTGGAAAGCCTCTATCAAAAAGGAAAGCTTGGACCTACAGAAGGAGAAAGAAACCTTCATATAAGCTTGCAAATACTTTACCAAGGATGAGGCATCTGCTTCCAAGGCTCCAACAAACCTAAAAGCGTACGAAAAAGTTAAACCATTCCTACAAGCACGTATGAAGTTTCTACACAACCATAAGGCAGTAGAAAATATTCAAACATTGATAGACATCTGCGCAGAAAAAACTGACCCTCCAACAGAAGTTAAATATGTTCACAAATTTTACAAGCATAAGAAACGCATTGGTCGAGAAATGCGGCTAACGACGCAGATTGGCGATTATGAAATGGATCAGGTCATCCTGGATTTGGGATCCAATGCTATAGAAATTATATGCACTAAGAATGCATATGTCCAAGATCCACCTCATCTCACACTATTTAACTTTATGCAAGATACTGAATCTATTCCACTTGTTAATCTTTTGCAGAAAAAATTATTGCACATACATGTGAAGTAGAAACAAAAATATTCAATCACACATAACACATTTTTTAACCAGGAAGCCTGAAGCTGAAAACCCCAACTATATATTATGTAACATGGATATCATATGACAATCTCATACAAACATACAAAGCTTATCACAAGCCCTCAGTACAGTACAATCGTCATACACTAATCAGGACCAATCTTGCAAATCCATGCACCGATCTTTGCCACCTGCTAGCCTGCCTCCACTGCGCAATCTCTACTGAAGAATAGCTCTGAATGAATTCGAATTACTCCATCCTTGACTGTGAAATCCTCATTGGCATCTCCACTATGTGTGTGATGCAATCAATGCATTATTATAGTCACAACAGATAGTCTATCTTGCCCTTTCACCTATCTCTCCACTGGTCTCCACTGAAGCTGCCATGCACTGTAGTTAACTGTTGTATTGTTCAGTTGATTAATGAGTTATTATTTTTGAATTAATTAACTAATTAATTCACTCCACTCTCACTAGTGTATCAATCAGTTAGACTAGATACAACTATCTCAACTGAGTCTAACTGAGTTAAATTGAACACAACTCCATAGCTACTTCTTCCAACTGTGTCATAACTCTGCCACTTGAGTCCTAACTGAGTCAATAGCATAATTCCTTCTGTCAGCTGATGTGCCACATCTGTGCACTGAACTAAAGTGCTCCAATATAATAAGTTGTTGTTTAGAGTCTGATTATTATTAAGAGCTAATAATAATTGACATGCATCTATTTTTAGATTGACGATCTATAAATAGACTTCGCCCAATATTCTAAAAATAGAATTTCATCTATTTTTCCAACTTGATCAACCATCCACAAATAGCATCACTGCAACCAAAATATGATCATCGTGCCTAAAAATAGACTTGCGCCAAAAATAGCCTGCTAGCCCACTTAGTGAAGGTGACTCTTTTCACTAAGCTCATCATCTTGTTGAATCTCAACACTCCCTCTCAACAAGATAGGGATTATCCTTCATCCCAATCCTGCCTCTATGGTATTCGAATTGGCTCCTGGTGAGCGCCTTCGTCAAAATATCTGCATCCTGATCTTCTGTAGGAATGTAATGAAGCAACATGATCTTTCGCTGCACACAATCTCTGATATGATGATACCGGATATCAATATGTTTAGATCTATCATGAAACATAGGATTAACCGAGAGTTTAATGCAACTCTAATTATCACAATGAATCACCGTGGGATCTAAATGTGAACCGAACAAACCAACCAGAATCTTCCTCATCCAGATAGCCTCACATGCAGCTAAAATTGTTGCCATGTATTCTACTTCCGCTAAACTGAGTGCCACGGATCTTTTTTTCCTGTTGTACCAAGAAACTACCATAGATCTGATACTGAAAATCCCTCCTGATGTGATCTTTCTGTCTGTTGGGCTTCCTGCCCAATCTGCATGCATGAAGCCATTCAAATTCACCTCATCCGTCTGTCTGTACCATAAACCATACTTAGATGTGCCCCTGAGATATCTCAAGACATGCTTTCCTGCCTTCCAAAAGAGCTTGGTAGGCTTAACCATCGCTTGTGAAAGCTGGTTCACCACATAGCATATGTCTGGCCTTGTATTGACTAAATACATGAGCGAACCCACCAACTGTCAATAAATAGTGGCATCCACTACCATTGCCAATGTAGCATCCTCTTTCTTCCAATTTCCTGGAAGAGGAGTGTCGATAGGCTTGCAGCCTTGCATGTGAAACTTCTCCAGTATCTCCTAGGCATACTTGCCTTGAGACACAAACAGTTCACCTTCCCACTGCCATATTTCCAATCCAAGGAAATAATGAAGGAGGCCCAAATCCTTCATCTCAAACTCCTTTGCAAGATCTGCCTTGCATGAGTGTATCAACTGCTCATCACCTATTATTATTAAATCATCAACATAAAGTACAATGATTAAAATCTTACCCTCCACCACAATCTGGTACAGGTTTGCATCCACCTCACTCTTGGTGAAGCCAAGTCCAGTGAAATAGCTGTCGATCTGAGTGTACCCAACACAGGGTGCTTGTTTCAGCCCATACAGCGCTCTTTTGAGCCTACACACATGCGACTCACTGCTGAAGATCTCAAATCCTTCGGGCTGCTCAATGTACACCTCTTCCTCAATGATCCCATTAAGGATCGCAGTCTTCACATCCATCTGATGAATGTGCCAACCCATCTGTGCTGAGAGAGCAAGGATGTTCCGTATGGAAGAATACCATGCGATAGGTGCAAAGGTTTCTTCATAGTCAATCCCCTCGATCTGTGAGAAGCCCCAGGAAACAAATCTTGCCTTATACTTCTCGACACTCCCATCAGCAGCTTGCTTTACCTTGTAGATCCATCTTGATCATACAATTGATTTTCCAACCGGCCTTGGAACAATCTCTCAAGCACTGTTTCTGAAAATGGAGTCATACTCCTCCACCATGGCATCTACCAATGTGGGCTCCTACGCTACTTCTTCAAAAGAAGATGGCTCTGTCACAATACACTTGCTCATAAGAGCCATGTATCCAGTATATCAGTTAGGTGACTATCTCTGTATGCGCTGTGATGTAGGGACTCCTACATTCTGTGTCGCATCAAGCTTTAGTCTCTCAACTTCTGTGGTACACTTTCTGCCTTGTCTGATGTTTGGTTCTGCATGAGTGGACTCCTTCACTCCATGAATCTCCTCTTGTGGCTGATCCACATCCAGAGGCTCATCTTTGCGAACAAGAATTTACTCTTCTGCATGCAAGTGTAGCTCCATCTCAAGCGACAACTTCATGGCTTTCACCTCATTGAATTTTATATCCCGTCGCACAAAAATCATCCGACTGTCTTGCAAATACACACGATAGTTATGGGGTGTTTATGTGTACCCCACAAATATCCCAACTTCTGCAGTCGGCTCCAGCTTCTTCCTGGTGTCCTTCATCACATGAATGTAAACAAGTGAGCCAAAAATATTCAAATGAGAAATATCAGGCTTCTTACCAGTAAAATCTTCTTCGGGTGTACTCATGCCAAGTACTCTATGAGGACAACAGTTTTGCACATAAACCGCAGTGTTTCATGCTTCCGCCCACAAGTGCATCGGTAGGCCCTGGTCATGCAGCATCGCTCGTGCAGCACCCACGATCGTTATGTTATTTCTCTCTGCGACCCCATTCTACTGTGGGTTATGAGGTGCTATGAGTTCTCTTCGAATTTCTTCTTTACTATAGAAGTCTTTGAATTCGCCCGAGATGTATTCACCACCATTATCGCTCCGTAGAGCTTTCACTTGCTTCCCCGAATCCTTCTCCACCAATGCCTTGAAATCATAGAACTTTGAGAATTTTTCACTCTTCTTCTGCATGAATAAGATCCACCATCTACGAGAATAGTCATCAACAAATATCACATAATACCTGTGTTTTTTCTATTGAAGCAACCGAGAATGGTCCACACACGTCTGTGTGAATTCTCTCCAGGATCACCGAAGCACGGTTTTCCTTATCATGAAAGGTGGTCTTCACAAACTTACCCATTGTACATCCTTTACACTGATCTGACTACGCAAGAGTACCTTGGGAAGTCTAGTATAAATTTGCTACAAAATCTTCAAAGTGCCATGGTGAAGATGGCCCAATCTCCTGTGCCATAATTCGCCCTCATTCTGGCTCACCACTTCTTCTGCTTTGCCCACCATTGCAGCGCAGCCATCTACCTCCAGCTTGTAGAGATTCTTAATTTGAATCCTTATCTTCTTGGTTTGGCCCGTTGTTTTATGTCGAAGGAAGGCTTTTCCCTCACTGAAAACAACATCATAACCCTTGTCTTACAGCATTGCGACTGAGACCAAGTTCTTCTTCAGAGCTGGAACATGCATGAAATTCTTCAACAAGAATGGATTAACGGACTCCCTCTCAAAGGTAATGGTCCCAATTCCAGTCGCACTATACCGACCATCGTCGCCCATCTCTATATGCATCTGGAGGTCCTTCTCCTCCAAGTCACTAAACAACTCTTTATCTCCTGTCATATGGAAAGATGCACCACTGTCAAGATACCACACAGATCCCATGCAACTTGAAACCAAGCATGCGATCAAGGAAAAATCCAGCTTAAATTGTGAGGCTAAGGCCTCTCCAGCTGCAGATACAGCAGCCTGCTTATTTTTCTTCTTCTGTGGACAGTTAGTGGCGAAAATTCCATGCTCGTGACAGTGAAAACACTTCACTTTGGACAAATCCTACTTCTTGCCTTTAGCATTGGATTTTGAAGGATTTTTCTTCCCCTTCCCTTTCCTTTCTTTGGTAGCCAAAGCGCAATTCTCTTCATCTTCATTCTTCGATGAAGATCCATCCCTGGTACCCCGCCTTATCTCCTCCTGCACAAGATCCAACCAAAGTCGCTCCCATCCCGGCAGTTTCTCCCGTCCATTGACAAAGTCTTCATAGCTATGCCAACTCTTCGGAAGCCCAAGGAGAGCCAAGCTCACCAAGTCTTCATCATCAACAGTAACCCCCACACTTCCCAGTTCATCCTTGTAGTGGACAAACTTCGTGACGTATTTTGGAATATTGTCGCCTTTCTCCATTTTTATTTTTCTGAGCTTGTCTTTAAGTGCCAACTTCCTCTGGTCACTTCTGCTTTGGAACAAGTCTGTCAAAGCCTTCCACATTAAGAATGGATTGGCTTTCCCATGAAGGCTGGACACAATATGGTCCTTCACACCTTCCAACAAAATCCTCCTCGTGGTTGCTGTCTTATTTTGCCATGCATCAAGTAATGCAGCATCGCTAGATCCCGGCTTAGGAACATCGCTATCAATGAAATCCTTCAGCCCATTATCCTCCAGCACTGCCTCCATCCTGTCCTTCCAGGCTATGTAATTTGAGATCCCATCAAGGGCATACTCCAATCTCAACCCATTCAAATACATTTCAATGTATACTCGATTTCTGCACCAAGAATCTTTTGTAGCAAATTCGAATTGTCCACCAGCACAAACTCACTTCACAATTGCAATCTTCAATCAACAATGTTCTGATACCATGTAGAGATTATATGCACTAAGCATGCATATTTCCAAGATCCACTTGATCTCACACTATTTAACTTTATGCAAGATACTGAATCTATTCCACTTGTTAATCTTTTGCTGAAAAATTTATTGCACACACATGTGAAGCAAAAACAAAAATATTCAATCGCACATAACACAGTTTTTAACCGGGAAAGCCTTAAGCTAAAAACCCCAACTATATATTATGTAACATGGAGATCATATGACAATCTCATACAAACATACAAAGCTTATCACAAGCCCTTAGTACAGTACAATCGTCATACACTAATCAGGACCAATCTTGCAAATCCATGCACCGATCTTTGCCACACCGCCCAGCTTTTGCCTCCTTGTCTCTCTTTTAAGAACTGCTTCTGAATGTTTGAATTACTCATCCAGCAGGCACAATCCTCATTGGGAGGTGGACTATATGTGTGATCCATGAATCAATGCATTAATATAGTCCCTGTGAATGATCACTCTTTGCCCTTTCACCTATCTCTCCACTGGTCTCCACTGAAACTACCATGCACTGTAGTTAACTAATGTATTCTTCAGTTGATTAATGAGTTATTATTTTGTGAATTAATTAACTAATTAATTCACTCCACTCTCACTAGTGTATCATTCAGTTAGACTAGATACAACTAGCTCAACTGAGTCTAACTGAGTTAAACTAAATACAACTCCAACAACTACTCTTCCAACTGTGTCATAACTCCGCCACTTGAATTCTAACTGAGTCCTCCATGCATTAGCTCCAGTAAACCCTTGGGAATTATGTAATTCCCCCAGTCCACTGATGTGCCACATCTGTGCACTAAAACAAAGTGCTTCAAGAGAATAAGTTGTTGTTTAGTGTCTGATTATTATTAAGAACTAATAATAATCAACATGCATCTATTTTTAGATTGACGATCTATAAATAGACTTCGCCAAATATTCTAAAAATAGAATTTCATCTATTTTTCCAACTTGATCAACCATCCACAAATAGCATCCTGCAACTTCTGAAATATGATCATCATGTCTAAAAATAGACTTGCGCCAAAAATAGCCTGTGGGCCCACTTAGTGAAGGCGACTCTTTTCACTAGGCTCATCATCTTGTTGAATCTCAAAAAATGTGAATGTCCTGCCCAAAAAGACGTGCCAGAGGTTGGGAGAACCTAAGCTGGAATGGTCTACTATACATCTATGCATGGCTAACCAACAGAAGATCATACCATTGGGGAGACTCTCAAAGATTGTGGTAGATATCGCAGGGGTTAAGGTATACTGGATTTTGAGGTAATTAAAATTGTAGAAGATGTGGACCCTTATCCTTCGCTCCTGGGAATATATTGGGCTATAGACATGGGAGGCATTATCAACTTGAAGAAAAGGAGCATGGTTTTTGAGAATGAGGGTACGAGAGTAATAGTCCCTCTAGACCCAGCGGAAGGAGAACAGTATACAGAACCTGTGTGCGAAGAAGACGGTGTGGACCATTTATATAAACTAACCGCCCAGGACGAGGATTGGATTAATCCTAGGGCTGATGGCATGCTTTTCTGGGAGAAAGACAGTGAATGCCTCTCTGACTCCGATGGGGAGATCAAAAATTGGCAGAATCGGTTACATGATGTATCTATGCTACAGTGTCTTAGGATCAAGAAGGGCTTCCAGTGTATCTCCTCAGAGGTAAGAGAGTTGCCTTACTTTGATGGTTCTGGTAGTATTAGGGATTTTCTTAGATCATTCGAAGCATAAGTCCCAAGGGAGCGAAGAATGTGGGCGCTTAACCTAGCCATGTGTGCGACCCCTGCGCGGTGGTGGGAAACTTATAAGGGGACGTTCTAGGATTGGGAGGAATGTCGCAAGATTTTTATCCTACGGTTGAATCTTCGGTTCACCTGCGCTTGGAGATTTTCCTTGGCCAAGGGGACCCGCACAAGCACTTGGCCACATGGATGGAGGTATGGTGCAAAATTACCAGTGATGAATGGGTCCACCTGTTCATTCATGCCTTGGGGCCAATCCCCACCACATGGTATTTGGATGCAGAGCTACATCAGCGTACCCGCCACTGGGAGACCCTGAGAGGTGATTTTGTGGGGACATTTGGATTGATAGGCAGAACTGAGGCATTAGACAAAGCCCTGCAGGACATAGATGCCCTAGTATTTGATGAATCACGCCCTCGTGTGGAGTATGGGGTACCAACTTGGGATACGCAGATGCAGGATATTGCTAAATGCCGCAATATATCAATGGAGGAGTGTGATGAAGACCCGCAAAATATCATTATCCCAGAATCAGAGGGTGAACGCACAGTTGTTGGACCCCCACTACAGGTCGTTGATGTGACTAAGCCTCTTAAGCTAAGGGAAGTCAACATTGGAACATAAGAACAACCTAAGTTAGCTCGAATTGGGGACTACTAGGATGATAATACCATTGGGAAAGTCACAAAAAATCTCACGGAATACCAGGACCTGTTTCCTACGAAATTTTCAGAACTCAAGGGTATTACAGGGGACCTGGGGGTCATGCGCATCACTTTAAAACTGGATGCGTACCTTGTCAAGCAGCGACCTTACCGCTTGAACCCCAAGTATAAGCAGAAATTCAAGGAAGAAATTGACAAAATGCTAGCTGCGGGTGTCATAGAACCAGTGGAACAATCAAATTGGGTAAGCCCTATGGTGGTTCAATAGAAAAAGACTAAAGGAGAAATAATAATTTGTGTAGACCTATGCAAGTTGAACGATGCCTGCATACATGATCCCTTCCCTACACCATTCTCTGATGAAATACTCGATAATATGGGAGGGAAGGAAGCATACTCTTTCACTAACGGGTTTTCGGGCTACCATCAGATCAAGATCGCACCGGAAGATCGAAGAAAAACTACATTCACCACCGAATGGGGATCCTTCCAGTAAATTTTCATGCCGTTTGGGCTCAAAAATTCCCCTCCCATCTTTTCGTGGGTAGTGGTCGCAATATTCAAAGATTTCATTCATAAGTTCTTGGAGGTAAAATTTGGCGATTGGACAGTATTTGGATTGGTAAAGAAGCACATCTAGAACCTACGCATGATGTTGCACACCTATAGAAAGCACCAGATTTCCCTAAATACTAAGAAGTGCATATTCTCCGTACCTTTCAGGATCTTGTTAAGCCACATAGTCTGGCGGCAGGGACTAATGGTTGATCCTGCCAAGGTAGCAGTCATCATCGACTTAGCAGTCCATACAACTGAGAAACAACTGAGCTCCATCCTCGGGCACACTATCACTGGGCTACCGCCCTACGTTCAACCTAGAAGGCCCTCGGTGCGCACACCTAAGAATCTCGAAGGTCTGCGCTCCTATATGCAAATGTCGTTAATTTCAGGTGAACTCCCCATAATTGGAGAAGCATACGGCAAGCTCTCCTCAATTAAGTTTGATGATCACAACGTTGCCAACCTAGAGGCCTTCCCAGAATTGGAACTTGAGATGTACCTTGAAAGAGTACTGGAGGACGACGTTCTAAGGGTCGTACCAATGCCATGGGCACGCGAGTTAGAAAAATCTGGATTACCAAACTTGTTGCAGATACCTCACTTTGGCTGATACAATGTAACTAACCAAGTCGTGTGACAGCTGCTAGACCTGATCCATGATGGCAACTTGTGGATCCTGGACCGCATTCCCAACGATGTTGCCCTAATTCACCGCATCACTGGTCTCCCCATGGAGGGGTCGAATCCCATGGAGCGTGTCGGCAAGAATTACGAGCAACAGATCGCTGATAAGGTGCGAGAAGATTACCATGTTGAGCGCAACACCAGAGGTTTCATAATCAACACCATTAACGACCCTAGAGTGCGCATGGGTACCTTGCTGCTGGCTTGCAAAATGATGCGCAAGTGCCGGGCCACGACAGTCCTCGCCTATGTGATTCAGCTTGCTAGACGCTGCGGAAAAGGGGTCTACCTTAACTGATCGCAGTTTCTTTGCACTGTGTTTCTGGAAAATGTGCACGAGGCCCAGGATCACGGGAGGGCATTCTGCTACTCTTGTATTTTGCTCATAATTGCATTGGTTGCATGGGAAGCCCCAGAAGGATCGGTCCTCCCTGCGCTTGAACCGGACATGTGTGAAGGGGCACAATACACGAACTTATGGGACTCGAAAGATGAGCAACGTATTAAGGACAACAAAGTATTTTGGGTATTATTTCAGAGCGCGCTCATAGCAAAAATTCACTCCCTGCCACGATTTTCACCGATGTTCTACGACAAATATAAGAGCATTGCAGCATTCCAGGTGACGATGCACAACATGCAGATTCGGGGCCGTAAGGATCCAGCTTGGATGTCGCTTCCTTACATGGTCGCCGATGAGGAAATCAATCGACTCATCACTTGTTTTGAAACCAGCTCCAAAAAGAGAAGAAAAGAGATATCAACACCTTAGAAATAAGCCACTTCAAGGGGGAAACCTCCAATACATTACATGAATGAACAGTTCTTGGATGATTCAAATTACAAAACCTCCTTTCTATATATAGGAGTCCATGGGGCCACAATGTAACTTTAGTGGGGCCTCAATGTAATCCTAGCCGACCTAACAATAATAATTTAAGGGCACCATAATAACAATATGGGGATTATAGGGGTACAATAATAACAATAAGGGGGTTACACTAACAACAATAAGGGAATATACTAGTAATATAGGGACCTAACATGCCCCTCTCCTTCAAAAAAGTGTTGTCCTCAATGCTTGAGTAGCTCTGGGTGCTTCTGTATAAAATTATCATCCTCCCATGTAGAATCTTCAGTGGGTAAGTTCTTCCACTTGATGAGATACTCTGAAATTGATCGATTCCGTAGTTGTCGAGTTCTTGTTTCCATGACCGCTTCAGGTTCCAATATGATTTTTCCTTCCTCATCAATTTTTGGCAATATTGTTTGAACTGGAATATTTTCACCTATAACCTTCTTTAAGCATGAAACATGGAAAACTGGATGTACTCGCGAAGAAGCAGGAAGCTCCAATTTGTATGCCATAGTACCAATCTTTTGCAACACCTTGTAAGGACTATAGTACTTTGGCGATAATTTATTATCCTTCTTTGCTTGCTTGAGGGACATTTTTTTGTATGGTTGTAGCCGTAAAAATACCCAATCTCCTACATCAAAACTTCTCTCGCTACGATGTTGATCTGCCTGTTGTTTCATTCGATTTTGTGCCAAATTCAGGTTATCCTTTAAGAGTTGGAGAACTTCTTGCTGATGCTCGATGTGATTTTCCACTGCTTGAACCTTCAAATTTTCCCTTAAAGATGATGTGATGGATGGTGGATGATATCCATAAAGTGCCATAAATGGGGTCATTTTTGCTGCAGTATGGAAGGAAGTGTTATACCACCATTCAGCTAGAGGTAACCACTTGACCCATTATGTTTGTTTATCAGATACAAAATAACAAAGATATCCTTCTAAACATTTATTTACTATCTCAGTTTGACCATTGGATTGAGGATGATAAGATGAGCTATGAGCTAATTGAGTACCCAAACAAGAAAATAAATCCGTCCAAAAATTTCGAGTAAAAATGGGATCTCTGTCACTCACAATAACCCTTGGGTTTCCATGTAGCTTTTGAATTGTGTCCATAAATGTAGTAGCAACTGTACTTGCTTTAAATGGATGAGATAATGCACAAAAGTGTGCATACTTGGTAAGTCTATCAACTATCACCATGATGACACTCTTTCCTTCGGACTTAGGTAAACTTGTGATAAAATCCATTGAAATCTCCTCCCAACGTTGACTTGGAATGGATAAAGGTTGTAGAAGACCTGGGGTCTTAATTGTCTCAACTTTATTCTGCTGGAAAACCAAAAATTCCGCCACAAACTTTTGAGTATCATATTTAAGGCCATCCCAAAAAAATTCTTTCTTCACCCTGTGGTAAGTTTTTAAAAATCCTGAGTGTCCTCCTAAAGGAGAAGTGTGCAACTCCAAAAGAATCTTTTGTTTTAGTTGCGAATTCTTACAAAGATATAAGCGATCTTTGTACCATAAGGAATTATTTTTCCAACTAAATGTATCAGATGTACTAGGATCTTGCTGCAACTTTTGAATGAGTGTCCACACTTCTTCGTCCTTCTTCCATTCATCTCTTGCTTCGGTTATCCAATCTGGTTGGATAATAGAAATGGCACAAAGCAATGCTTCCACCTCTTCATTCTTTCTTGAGAGTGCATCTCCAACAACATTAAGCTTTCCTTTTTTGTAGATTATTTCAAAGTCATAACCCAACATCTTTGTGACCCATTTTTGCTGCTCTTCTGAAGATAGTCTTTGTTCCAAAAAGTGTTTAATACTATCATGATCATTTTTTACCTTGAAGTGTCTTCCCATTAGGTAAGTTCGCCATTTCTTTAGTGCATGCAGTATTGCTAACATTTCCTTCTCATAAATAGGCTTTTGTAAATACTTTCCTTTGATTGGACGACTTTCAAAAGCAATGGGTCTTCCTTCCTGCATTAAAACTGCACCAATTCCATTTCCTGAGGCATCACATTCCACAATAAAGGTTTTTGTGAAGTCTAGTGTAGCTAAGACTGGTGCTAGGCACATTGCCTCCTTAAGACGTTCAAAGGCCTTAGTTGCTTCAGGAGTCCATGAAAATGCATCTTTCTTCAATAATGTTGTTAGAGGTGCTGCTATTCTCCCATAATTCTTAACAAAATTGCGATAATACCCTGTTAACCCGAGAAATCCTCGCAACTGCTTTATGGTTGTGGGGACTTTCCATTCCTTAATGGCTTTAATTTTGTTAGGGTCTACTTTAACACCCTCGTGAGATACAATATGACCCAGATATTCCACCTCTTGTACTCCAAAGAAACATTTGGATGTTTTTGCATATAATTATTTCTCCTGCAATAGTTTGAGCACCCTGTCAACATGTTCAACATGATCCTTCCAAGACCTGCTGTAGATTAGTATATCATCAAAAAATACTAGCACAAATTTTCTAAGGAAGGGTTTGAAAATGGAATTCATCAACCCTTGAAATGTAGAAGGTGCATTGGTAAGGCCAAAAGGCATGACCAAAAATTCATAATGACCCTCATTAGTTCGAAATGTTGTTTTTGGAATATCTTTAGTCTTCATTCTAATTTGATGATATCCTGAACGAAGATCCAACTTGGTAAAATAAATTGCTCCATGTAATTCATCCAATAATTCATCAATCACAGGAATGGGAAATTTATCTTTAATGGTGAGCTTATTAAGCTCCCTATAATCCGGACACAATCGCCATGATCCATCCTTCTTGTGTACCAATACTACAGGAGCAGAGAAAGAACTTTGACTAGCTTGAATTATACCCGCCTCTAACATTTCTGCAATCATACGTTCAATTTCGCTCTTTTGGAAGTAAGGATATCTATAAGGCCTGATGTTTGGAGGAACACTTCCTGGAATCAAATGAATAGCATCATCATGATCACGAATAGGTGGGAGTCCTTTGGGAGTTTCAAACACCTTGGAATGATTGTCCAAGACTTGTTGGAGATCTGCAGAAATAGATGATTTTGATGTTGGAACTTTTAGTGAGCATAATTGTGCAATTACACCTCGTTGTTCTTTCTTTAGAAGCTTTGTCATGACATTAGAGCTTATTATCTTTCTCGGCTTCCCTGCAATACCCCGTAATTCGACTTCCTTTCCTTCTGAAAAAAATTTCTAGAAAAGTTCTTGAAAATTAAAAGCTACCGTCCCCAAAGATTGTAACCATTGTACTCCTAGTACAACATCAGCACCTCCCATAGGAATGGAAAGCATTGGACTAGTCAATACATATTCCCCCATGGTTAACTTGATATTATGGCATTTTCCAGAGCAATTTATAGTTCCTCCATTTGCAACCATCACTTGACATTCTGGTGCTGGGTATAGGAAACAATTCAATTCCTTGGCTACCTTACAATGAATAAAATTGTGGGTACTACCCGAATCAATCAACACTATTACCTTTTTCTTCTTGATATGTCCTTCTATCTTGAGAGTTTTAGGAGTGGTAATTCCTTCCAATGCATTACACGATATGGTCGAACTCATTTCTTCCTCTTCTAGGGTTGGTTCCTGGTGTATATCCTCTTCTTGTTCATTTTCTTCTTCCTCTTCACAATCTATGTAAAATAATTTCTTCTCAGCACACTTATGACCTTTAGTGTATTTTCTATCACAACCGTAGCAAAGCCCTTTTGCTCTTTTTTCTTCCAATTGTTGTGGTGTCAACCTTGTAGGTTGTGGAAATCTAGGAGTAGCAACACTTCCCTCTTTATAGAAGTGAGTGGTAGGCTTCCTTGTCGCCATAATTTTACATTCAATTTTTATTTCCAACCTGAATGCCTTCTCCAATGAATCAGGTTCCAAAATGTGAACTTCATGTTGGATGTTATCCTTTAAATTACCTATGAAGAGATCAATCCTATGTTCCTCTGGAATATCAGTTACCCTTATATTCAATTTTTGGAAGTCGTCAACGTGCTCCCCCACTGAACACTTTTGTTTGAGATTTATCAATTGGCTAAAGAAGGTGTTGCTCTTTGTATCCTCATAATGTGCTATCATTTCCTCCGTAAAAATTGACCAAGTGACAATTTTTTTACGGGAGCAAAGCCATCGATACCATACAAATGTATTTTGTTCTAAATGTAAAGTTGTAATGCGTACCTTTTGTGTGTTTTTCACATTATGGAGATCAAAATATTTCTCCATCTGTAGTATCCATGTTACAGGATCCTTTCCATCAAACTTCCTCATATCCATTTTTGGAATATGGTGGTTCTTCTCGCCAACATTAGATTTTATGAAATCACGATTAACATTTATTTTGTTCTCAACGTGAGTTTCCTCTACTATATTTTCACCATTAGGAAACATTTCTTTTATCAACTTTGTCAAACCTTCAATGTCTACTTTTAGATCATTCTTCATGTTTTCCATTTTCTCATCGATCTTAGCTTCTATGCCATCTATCTTAGATTCCATGCCATCCATCTTAGATTCCATGCCAGCTTCCATGCCATCTATCTTAGATTCCATGCCATTCTTCAAACCATCCATCTCAGATTCCATGTCTTTCTTCAAACCATCCATCTTAGTTTCCACACCTTTCTTCAAAACTTCCATGTCATTTTTTGTTGCTCTTTGCGAGAGCGAAATTTGTTGCACTTGCTCTTGTAATTTTGATATGTCATGTTGCCATTCTTTGTCTTCATGAGTCATAGTAGAGCTTTCTAAAGGCTTAATGGGTGTTGAATTATTTTTAGGGGCCATTTTAGAATCCAATAATGATATCTATTCTATAACATGCCCTTGGAATCAATTCAACTTAATTCTTCAAACAAAACTTATGCAATTCTGAAAAGAAAAGAAAAAAAAAAACACACCTTTTACTTGCTTTTGAGGAGCTCAATATTGAAATTGAATTTTCTCTATAATTGCAGATCCTAAATATCTGAAAGTAGCCCTGCAGTAGCCCTCTGAAGCTTCTTTCAAATTCCACAGGTCTGATCTGATCTGGATTCTTCAAGGCAAAGTTATGTCCAATCTCCCACAATGACCCAACTTTGGAATGGTTTAGTAGAGCAAACTTGTATGACTTGCCACGTGTCACTGTTTCCTCCTTTGGCTCTAAAATTGATAGAGAAAAAACTATAGTCCATGTACTTGCGGCCACTTTTTACAGCATTCCAATCTGATGCTCAGAGAGAGAGCTATGAATATTTTCCCATGATCGCCTCTTTGAGATGAAATTCAGAAGCCTCAAAAAGCCCTAACTTCCACAAATCATATCTTCGAAAATATTGTGAACAAATATCTGAAATTTTGCGACGATGTTCCTCAAGATTGCGGCTTCGCGTTCTAAAAATTTCAGCTTCTGAACCTTCGTAGAAAAAAATTTATTACGAAAATTCCACGATGACCTGTTTGGAGCAGCGAAACCCTAGAATCTCAAAGCTATGATACCAAATGTTGTGAAACCAGCTCCAAAAAGAAAAGAAAAGAGATATCAACACCTTATAAATAAGCCACTTTGAGGGGGAAACCTCCAATACATTACATGAATGAAAAAATCTTGGATGATTCAAATTACAAAACCTCCTTTCTATATATAGGAGTCCATGGGGCCACAAAGTAATCCTAGTGGGGCCACAATGTAATCCTAGCTGACCTAAAAATAATAATTTAAGGGCACAATAATAACAATATGGGGGTTACAAGGGTACAATAATAACAATAAGGGGGTTACACTAACAAAAATAAGGGACTATACTAGTAATATAGGGACCTAACATCGCCACTTGGCCACCGCACTGGAAATTGGGATTCAAATTGGCTGCGACTAACGCCACTAGTACAAGCACAGTGCTGAAGACCCCTATCCCACCTGAAAATTCCAAGAATTTGGAAGGCCATGGCCCGGAATGCTCCACCAGGGCGAATATTCTCCTAGACACAGTGCAGGGCGTGGAGCAGGAATCGCAGCAGGACATGGAGACTAAGGGTCCGGATGCGCAGGGTGCTGATTCCCCACGTGGCATGAAACAGACAGCCGACGGTGGGCTATGAGGCCCAGTAGGGAGACCGAGGTTAACTTAACCGAGGAATATTTGGAGCAACTCGAAGATGCGGTCACCCTCGCTTTAGAAGACAGATGGCTTGCCTTGGAGGAGCAGCAGAAGGCCGCAGTATCTGCATTACATTCTGAGCTCCAAGCTCTTCAGCTCAAGGCCGATACCCTACAGACGAGCGTGGTTCAAGTGAGACTGCCTCCAGTGACCACTACTGAGTTGATCTCCACAATTGAGAGCTGCCTCTACCCTCTGCCAAGCGTAATAATCACTCTCAGTCTTCCTGCCTTATGTGCGCAAGTCAATGCCTGCGCAGAAGTACATATGGACTTGGCGCGACTTTTGCACGAGCCGTTGCAGGTTCTCCACACATCCCTCTTTGAGGAAATCTAGCACAGAGACCGCCAGGTGCAGCAGCAGCTTAGTACAGCCAAGCAGAAAATCATAGAAAAGAATACCGAAGCGTCCCTTGCATAGGTCACATGCATCCTTGCCGCTGCGCAGCAGACTGAGCTAGAGTGTTTGATCAGTAGACTATGCGCAGATGTGACTGAAGAAAATCCGGCCTCTGCCACCCCTAGGCTAAGATTGAGTGACTCATCGTAGCCCTGAAGGCTTCTCGGACTGAGATCCAGAATAGCAAGACTGAGATGGAGCAGCAGATTGCTGAATTACAGGCTAAGTTGCAACCGTAAAATCCTCCTTACGTACGCACCCAGAGAGCTACGTTGGTCACAAAAGCCATGAACACCATTACAGCTTAGATCACTCAGGGTGCCTAATTTCTTGAGATAGCTATGCAGATGTGGTCTAAGGTGTAGAGCGACCCTCTCCTACGCGAATTTACCCAAGAACTACACCAGAAGGAAGAAGAATTCAAGCAACTGGAGGCTACAATGCCCACTCTGATCCTCGCTCAGCGCCTGGCACGTCTACGACCTAGCCATGCGCTCAGAGATGACCTGGAAGAGCTTCTCCACAAGAAGAAGGTTCTGAGTGACCACCTCAAGCCATGGGCCGATGAAGCCCTCAATATATATCAGGACTTGGATGTTGCGGTCAAACAGCTGAATCAGACCCTGGAAAGTGTCACTGCTGCCACTGAAGGCCCAACTTCACAGAAGTTGCTAGACATTTCACAGAATGCTACCGCTAGAGCAAAGGAGTGTTGTCCCCTCTGGTCAATGCCATTAAGCAACTCCAGGCAAAGATGCAAACCCCACGACTGCTGTGACTTGGGACGAGTCACAAGATTGTGTTGGGGGCCTATTGGAACAGGGTCCCCTAGCTGCGTTTTGATATGTTCCAACGTTGCGTTTTTTATATATTTTTGTAGTAATTGGTCTTGTACAGGGGCTTTGGGGCGAGTGAAAGCCCCCAATGTATTGTAATCGGTCAAAGGTATAGTGTAGGCTATGATGATATAAATAGATGGATAGTTTGAGTCTAAGGATAAGTAAGTAAGTAAGATTGATGCTACACACGAACTGTTGAGATCTGTTTTGGGTAGTTTTGGGTAAGGACTCCTGTTGGCTGTGTGCGAGGAGATCCTCTATTCTGTACTGTGCGGACCCCGTTGGCTATGTGCGCGGGCTGTGACTTGGGTTGTAATTTGGTTTTTGATGCTAATGAACACAGAATCTGTTATGTTATCTCGACTGGTTGTATTCACTACTGAAGTACCTCTGTGTAATTTGAATTAGCTGCAATTGTGTCTATGATATACGAATTAGCTGTGATTGTCTCAATGATATATGAATTAGCTGCGATTGTGATCTTCTGTAATGATACTTGTTGATGCACATGTGGATGCGAAGGTGTTGATCAGATCTGCTTAATAATAATAGCTTTGTTTATGTTTAGTGTTGATTATACTGTTAAGGGTTCAATAATAGGCTTGTTTCTGTGCGAACCTGATAGAACTCGACGAGATATGCCTTAATTACCTACTCTCCCCCAGCGTACGGAAACCTGGTTCTAGCACCCACCCATACTGCTTCGGGTGAGACTTTGGCCTGCGAAAGTAGGTCATTGCCGAAAGGGCTAGTAGTATCGAGGTTTGTTGGCAAACCTTAAATCTGAACCTGGGTCAGGACCCCTCAAGCCAACAACAGGGGAACAATTCTCTCATTCCCATAGCACAAGGGGGAAATTATCTCGTTCACAAGACACTCCCTCCAAGTAGTATGGCCACTTCCTTTGATTGGAGTTGACTGGCAGGATATCGTCTTCCTCCTTACACGCCCTTCCAGATCATAGTACATTCTTATAATATGGATGTACCTAACACAATCATAGATGAAGGTGCATTTGTTAGTATTTTGTCCTCAACTGCTTTGCAAGCTTTCGGTTCACCGCAGCTTGTGTCTGTTACCCAAAATTTGTTGGCTTTTAACAAAGGAACCAATCAACTACTAGGGATCCTTCCTAAATTTCCTATTACTTTGGGAGTAAAGACTATATATATCAATGTGATGGTATTACAAGGCCCTTTGTATTTTAATTTACTCCATGAGCATGACTATGTTTATGTCATGGGAGCTCTTGTCTCTTCACTCTTTCATGTGATGTATTTCTCGCGTGAAGGAAGAATTGTGACCATTGACCATATTTCGTTCGTTGGTCCTAATTTGACTCCCAATCAACCAACTTCCCTAAATGGTGCTTATATGCAAGTGGTATCTCTCCCACCACAAATTAATTATGTGGCAACATGGTCCATGCCCGCGTCTACTGATGATCTAGTAGGTGATGTAGTGCATCATTTACTGGGGGCATTGGAGTTCGATATTTCCATTGGATCCCTTGATATATATCTCTTCCACGACATTTTTCTCCCATCTGATGAGAACCTCTTGGAAGATATGGTATTTTGGAGTCCATGATTTGATCCGGAGCAAAGTTCCTTTTCTCGTGTCAAGCTCCTTAAAAAAATGAAACAAGATCCTCATAGCATAGTTCTTTTTCTTGTGTCAAACTTGTTAAAAAATGAACCAAGGTCCTCGGAGAAAAGTTCATTTTCTTGTGTCAAGCTCATTAAAACATTAAACAAGTTCCCTTGAGAAAAGTTCCTTTTCCTATGTCAATCTCATTAAAAAATGAAACATACCCCCTTCCAATTCGAGTCTTTGATTAGAACTCGTAAATTCCCAATCGAGTCTTTCACTTGATCTCGTAAATGAACCTTCATTTCATCCACCTATTAGCAATCAATAATCTACTTAGGTGAATGAAATGAAGCTTGGGGGGCATGTACCTATAATTTAATCATTATGTTGAGGGAATGCAAGCTTATTTCAATCATATTTTGTTTTCATTTCAAGCTCGTGTAAAAATGAAACCACTCTCAAGCATAGTTTTTCTCATGTTTCAAGATTGTGAAAAAATGAAACCATCTTCAATTATTCTCAAGCATAGCTTCCACATGTTTCAAGATTGTGTAAAAATGAAACCCTTTTCATCCTACCTCTCATGATTTCCATTTTTATCAGCTTGTTTCTACTAGATGAGCCTTGATTTTCTCATTCCATTGTGGTTGATCATACACTTTCACTTGGTTTTTTATCCTTTCCTGGGGAATAACTGTGACGAGTGGTATTACTAGCCAACCTTTTAACCTCTACGTTTTTTGATCTGTTCCGTCATGACCAGAACCCGTTTATATCCTTTTATACTACGCATTCCTCCAAGAGGAGTCCTTTTTCAGCTCTTTTCAGACTCCCAAAATATGAAAAGATTGTCTAGCACTTGTCTTTTTGAAATCGTTAAAGTAAATGAAAATATGTATACTCGGTATAAGTTTAACCCTTTTCTGGAATAAGATAAACTATTTAAGAAAAAGGAATATCTTAGTTGAACACAACCAAGAGATTGTCTTGGGTATCTTTTTCTGCCTTTTTGGACTCAAGGGATTATCTACGAAAATGAACCTTTGGAGTTTTCTTTTTCACCTCTTTTTCAAATTCTCTAAACATGAAAAATATGTCGAGTTTTACCTTTTCTGGACTCGTAAAAACATCAAACAACGATGTAATTGATGATAATTATGAGACCGAACCACTCCTCAAGTTTTGTTAAACATACTAGGATGGATTCATCTGAAGGATGAACTTACAGATCAATCATATATTATCCTCCTCAATATTGTTGAAAAATAAAGAGGTATTGACTAGTATGGTTGGGGAAATTGGAAAAACAAGGTACTCCACTTGTTATTGGCAGCGAGTCGCTCTTGAACACAACACTCTTCCACTTCATCTTTGTGGCTGTTGGGTTGGAAAATATCCTTATCTTTTGGTTCATCATACCGTTTCGAAGCCTCCACTTTCGGTTTTTGGTCAATTCTACCAAATCCATTCAGTGTTGCCCATATGTTTAAGAGAAGTCATTCAGTTAATATCTTCTACAATACTCTCAATCCTTCATTCCATGTCTGATGCTCCTGATCTAGTCTTGTATCATCATCATTCTGTCTCAAATCATGATACATGTTTCATGTCATTGATGGGGATACATCAAGAAACTCCTATGACGGGTCACTTCCTGTTGACATAAACTCATTATCTAGGAAGTTGACTCTTCATGCTATTCTACACTTAGATATATTTTCAACGAAATAATAAGCACGTCAATCAGAGTCTGTATGCAAAATTTATGCCACTCAGAATTTGACCTTTCTATTTTCATGCATATATTTCGGGAGGGTGTTGCGTTAGCCCCCATTATTCATGGAAAATGGGTTAGCCATGTGATTATTATGTAAAATACTCTAGAAGAGTCTATATTGTAACTCTATTTAAGAGTTCATGTAGTCAAAATTAACCACTAGTAGGCTATCGGGTTGTGTTATAACTGGGCCACTAGGAGGAAGAGGCATTCCATTCTTTCGAGAGAATTTTGTTCCATAGCCGAGAAAATAAAGCCAGGAGAGATAGGAGGTAGAGAAAACAAAGAGGATTTGTGCACTATAGCAGCCCACAGGCCACAGTCATTACTTCTTTGTACCTGCAGCCATATTTCTAGAGGAAGAAAGAGATCAGAGCGATCTCACCTTCCAGTTGGGTTTTCTCCCGAAATGGTTTCCCAAAGCATATCTTGTGTGTTATGTGTGTGTGTTGGTTTATTTTTTCGTTCTCTACTTTTCTGCATAATTTCCTTTGACATGCTTGCACTAATTACAGTTATATTTACATATCTAGAAGTTTAATAAAACAATAATAGTGTAAAAATTCAGGATTTTAATATATTATTATAAGATCGGTTGTGACGAACTATCCAATGGAATATCCATGGAAGTTTACGGATCAAGAACACTAAAAGTATTATGGGATGAGCACTTACTAAGCATGCAAACACTCAATAAGAGAACTTAATCAGATTGGAAGAGATGGAGGAAAAAAAATAGCATAGATTGCAAGATGACTATTCTAGCCATGAGATCAACTAGCTTCTCATTTTCCTCAAATGAGGATGGTGACCAGTTATTGCAAATGCCTAGGGGTTCGAACCACTAGTTGTTATGATTCAATGGTATTTTGTTTGTATTTCTAGCAATATTTTTTGTTTATCCATGTTGGAGCATGTAAAGGTATGTCATATCCAACCCGTTTATATGGGTTTTTGTTTACAATATTTTTTATTCATACGAGGTCTCAACAACCTCAAAACTTTGAATTTATGCTATTGGTTTCGTTTCCCTTCAGAATGACCAATGGTAGATAACACTAGTGCATGTAATCCTCTTTTGACGTAAAGTAAAGTTCCTAACTTACAAAAAAAAAAGGTGCAAAGTTGACAATTCCATATTTGCAGAATTTGACTAGTGCATCAAATTACCAATTATAAAGTTGTTGTGTACTCACCCTAAAAATACCATCTATGCCTAATACAAAATTGTTTATGGTTAAAAAAAAAAGGTGCAAAGTTGAAAATTCCATATTTACAGAATTTGACTAGTACATCAAATTACCAATCATAAAGTTGTTGTGTACTGACCCTAAAAATACCATCTATGCCCAATAAAAAATTGTTTATGGTTCCCAACATATTTGTTTCTATAAGTGGTGGAATTTAGATAAGATATTCCTTAGGGATCAAGGTCATTTAACAAAAAGGTTTGAATCTATTACAACAATATACTTGATATGAGATGAATATATCACTTGTAGGAATTAAACTTGGGTGGCAAGGACAATAGTAATTTTTCCCAACCACCGGAGATAAAATGTTTGAAAATTTTATGGGTTAAAATATATAATGAATTATTCTTGAAATGAATTAAATCCTATTGATTGAGTTAAGATAGGTTTCAAGAGATATGCCAGGGAGGTTAGGGCTTTAATGATGTGGGGGGGGCGTCTTTTTTAGGGAAACCGATAGAAGGAGCCATAAGGGGAAGGAAATCTGAGAGGTTCAAGATGTCGAGCATTGAGAGGAAGAGATTTTGGTTTTGAGAGAAGGAGAAATAAAATATAAGAGGAGTGTGTCATAATACTTTGGTATTTTTGACTTAGTGTTGGGATTTGGTATTCTAGACAAGTTGGGGTTATGGTTGTGGTACTTTAGGCATAAAGGGTTGGGAAACCTCATGATTTCCTTAGAGCTATGGAGCTTGTGAGGCTATTTCTTGCTGGCTGGGAGGATACATATCCAATTTGGGTAGTTTTCAGGGAGTAGACAAAGCAAGGGAGAAACTTAGGTACAAAGGGTTAATTCAAATAGAATTATAAGGTATTTCACTATTCTATTTCCCTAATTTAGTTTTGGTTAAATTGTTAATTGTCTTCTAGATAAGGTATTTCCTTTTGTTTCTATATTATGAGGTTATAAAACAGAAATACATGCTAAAAAGGTAAAATAGGTTATGATATGATACAATGAAATTTATGGTGATATAATTAGAAATTACAACTTAGAATACAAAGGGTAGTTATAATTGAAATTGTATATTTATTAAATGTCCTTGTTTATTACATAAGTTTAGTAGAGATATTTGAGGCCTTGGTTAAGGGAGTCACACTACCTAGTACGTGTGCATTGCATGGGTCCCCTAGTCATACACTAGGTTAATAACTTGTTTTACTTCAAACACACCATTGTAAAGCATCATATTATTTTCTAAATTTTTCCTTAGCATGCTTGCGTGCTATATAATGGTGAACCAAATACAAACTTAGTGTTGTATGGGAAAGGTATGAAAACCAAAAACATATTTAAAGGTCTATCTACTATGAAGACCCAAAAAAGGATTTAGAGAGTAGAATATCTTAAAACTAAAACATTACATGGTCTAGTGCTTGCTATTAAGGATCCAAGGCATTGAGTTTGAAGATTTACTAATCTACATTATTTGAAGAGGGATTCGAGGATCCTTACTTAGTGATGATAAATAGAACATGTGGGTAAGGAGAAAATTGGGCATAGATAAATCGTGCAAACTAAAGGTGTGATGGCATATTGATTCTTCAAAGCAAATGGATATTGTAAAAGAGTGAAAATGAAAATGTTTTTGTTTTATTTTGTTTTATGTATTTTTTTACCCTAGCAACACTGCATCTTATACATTAACACATTGCAACATCTCCTTTTAATCAAAGATTCAAAAACTAAAAGATTACATGGTCTAGTGCTTGCTACAAAGGATCCAAGGCATTAAGCTTGAAGATTTACTAATCTACGATATTTGAAGTGTTGAGATTCAACAAGATGATGAGCTTAGTGAAAAGAGTCGCCTTCACTAAGTGGGCACGCAGGCTATTTTTGGCGCAAGTCTATTTTTAGACTATGTCTATTTTTAGACATGGTGATCATATTTCAGAAGTTGCAGGATGCTATTTGTGGATGGTTGGTCAAGTTGGAAAAATAGATGAGATTCTATTTTTAGAATATTGGGCGAAGTCTATTTATAGATCGTTGATCTAAAAATAGAAGTGTTGATTATTATTAGCTCTTAATAATAATCCGACAATAAACAACAACTTATTCTCTTGGAGCACTTAATTTTAGTGCACAAATTTGGCAAATCAGTGGGTTGAAGGAATTACGCAATTCCTAGGGTTTACTGGTGGTTCATGCATGGAGGACTCAGTTAGAACTGAAGTGGCAAAGTTATGACAGAGTTGGAAGAGTAGTTCATGGAGTTGTATTCAGTTTAACTCAGTTAAAGTGAGTTAGAGACTCAATTGAGCTAGTTGTCTCTAGTCTAACTGAATGATACACTAGTGAGAGTGGAGTGAATTAATTAGTTAATTAATTCACAAATAATATCTCATTAATCAACTGAACAATACAGAAGTTAACTACAGTGCATGTCAGTTCTAGTGGAGACCCAATGGAGAGATAGGTGAAAGGGCAAGATGGACTATCTATTGTGACTATAGTGATGCATTGATTCCACCACACACACATTGGAGTTGCCAATCAGGATTGTGCAGTCAAGACAAGGGTAATTACATTTCATTTTGAGCTATTCTTCAGCAGGGATTGCGCAGTGGAGGCACGCTAGTAGGTGGCAAGAAATCGGTGCATGGATTTGCAGATTTCTTCTTATTAGTGTGTGACGATTGATTGTAATGAGATCTTGATGTACTAATATTTGTATGAGATTGTTACATGATCTCCATGATACACAATATATGATATTTTGGTTTTTCAGCTTCATCCTTTCCCGTTAAACAACTGTGTTATGTGCAAATGTTTTTATTTATGCTTCACATGTTTTTGCAATTAATTTTCCGCAAAATATTAACAGTGGAATGATTATGTATTTTGCAGGAAGTTAAATATTGTGAGATCAGGGTAATCTAGATGTATGCATGCTTAGTGTATATAATTTCTACATGGTATCAGAGCAATGTTAATTCTTAAAGATTGGAATTGTGAAGAATTGTTGAGTTTGTGCTGGTGGAAAATTCGAATTTGCTTCATAAAATTCTTGGTGCGATAGTTGAGTATACATTGAAATGTATTTCAATGGGTTGTGATTGGAGTATGCCCTTGATGGCAGCTTGAATTACATAGCCTGGAAGGATATGATAGAGGCAGTGTTGGAGGATAATGGACTGAAGGAGTTCATCGATAGCGATGTTCCTAAGACAGGATCTAGCGATTCTGTATTACTTGATGCATGGAAAAAGAATATAGCAAAGACAAGAAGAATTCTGTTGCAAGGTGTGAAGGACCATATTGTGTCCAACCTTCATAGGAAATCCACTCCATTTTTAATGTGGAATTCTTTGACAGTTTTGTTCCAAAGCAGCAGCGACCAGAGGAATTTGGTGCTAAAAGACAAGCTCAGAAAAATAAAAATGGAGAAGGGTGACAGTATTCCAAAATATCTCACGAAGTTTGTCCATTGTAGAGATGAACTGGAAGTAGTGGTGATCCAGGGATATTGGTGGCCACCGCCTATTCCACTTGGGTCCCACAATTGTTGTCTCTTTCAGCTTTTTTCAAAACTTACTATTTTTAGCGCTTTTCTGGCAGCATTCTTCGGAGCCATTTTGAAGCCCCAAATGGAGATAGTATGCCCAAGTTACGTCCCCTGGAAGTTGAAACACCAATTTACCCAAATGGGCCCATAGTTTTGGTGCTTCATCTCCTAGGGTTAGTTTTTTAGACATTTAGAGTTCTCCATTGTTTCTCCATAATAAATAGGCCCTCAATACTCATTGTAACACAGTTCAGAGGTCTGTAGCCACCACATCTCTTCTCAGAGATTCGCTACCAGCACCCTAGCTATTTTATTTCCATTATGTTTGTAAGCATGTTTTTGTTATTTGATATTAATGAAATGAAGCCTTATTTCCTATCAGAGTTTCTATGTTTATGGTTATTTCGTATTCATTGTGGTGCTCATAAACTGATCGTGGTATCGTAGCGGTCTGCTTTTTCTGATCCTTCTTCGAGATAAACTTCCCAACGAGGCCTGGTATAAGGAGTTAGGGCTTGATCTAGTGGAACCTTGCAAGATCACTCAAGAACTCACTGACAACTATGTGGGAATAAAAGAAAGATGAGGGAGCAGGAGATCCTATCAAAATATTGCTCAAGGAGGCCCTCGAAAAATAAAGGAACGCGATGATGGATAACTTTGCCCAGATCCTTCAACGACTGCCCACCAGCGGCGCATCTACATCCAGTAGCCACTCTGGAGGCGCGAATCCCTTTAAGGTACAAGTGAACTTTGACATTACCATATTTGAGGGTCAAATAGATGCAGATGCCGTAGAAATATGGTTGAATATATTAGAAGGATATTTCTCGGTTCATGACTTTTCCGACCGAGAGAAGATTATTTTTGAACTCCTCAACGCTACCCCCCATGTCAAGGACTGGTGGGAAACCTACTGTGAGAAAAAGGACGAGATATAACCCTCTCTATTCTCAGTCGTACCCACTTGGAATTCTTTCCGAGATTCCATCAAGGAACAATGCCATCCCATGGGGAGCTATGAGGACAAGTACATACAATGGACCACGCTGCGGCAACAAAGGGATCAATATGTGCATGAGCTAACGAAATTGTTCCATACCCTGTGCACAAAGTTGGGTATCAAAGATTTAGAGAAACATTTGGTGCTAAAGTACCGTGGTTGTCTTCACAGATACATTCAGGAGGAAATGGAGTTCCTCGACATCTCCTCGCTTGGTACGACATATCGGTATGATGCCAAGATTGAGCAAAAATTCAAACAGAAGAAGCGATACTTTGGATCTGCGAATCAAAAGCAAGGGAAAGGTGTCCCCAAATCATAGAACAAAGGAAAAAGCCAAGGCATGGCGGCCCAAGACAACCTGACAAAGGCACAAGCAAAGAACAACACCACGAAGCCAAAGAAGGACACGGGAAAGTGGTGTGAGTTCCATAAGAGCTCCACTCACAACACAAGTGAGTGTCGGGCCAAGCAGTCGTTGGTGGCTGAGATGAGGGCTTCTGAATCAGATGCATACTTCGACTCTGAATCAGAACCTGATAAGGTGAATGACAAAGGGAAGCAGATTATTGATGCGAAGCCCAACGCCACTGTTGCCACTATGAAGATCCAGAAGGAGGAACCAGAAGATCCAGAGGAGGTAGAGCGTCTCTTTCACTCCCAGATGTGGGTAAAGGGTTCTCTGCTATGGTTCATTGTCGACAATGGGAGACAAAAGAACCTCATTTCAGCAGATGTCATGAAGCAGTTGGGCTTGTCGACCATAGCGCACCCACAACCATACACCATCGGGTGGCTTCACCAAGGACGGGATCTCCGCGTCAGCCAGTAGTGCCACCTTCCCTATAACATCAAGCCCTTCACAGATGAGGCATTGTGTGACATTGATCATATTGATGTTTCTGATGTATTATTAGGCCAACCATACTTGTGGAAGCGACATGCTGTGTATGAGTCCCGGCCTTGCATTGTTATTGTTACTTTGGAAAATAAATTGTATAGGATACCAGAGGTACCACTGCCTCCCACTATCTCTTTGGTTACTACAAAACAATGCAGTAAGTTCATTTCCCAAACCAGGAAATTTTTTTTCCTGATGATATGCCCCCATGGCAAGAAGAATACTGTGGCCATGACCTCCAGACATGGCTCCTCTACACGACAACAAAAAATGGACAAGATTGTGGAGGAGTACCGGGACATCTTCACCTCACCCACAGGCATGCCTCTACACTGTCAGGTCAAGCACCTCATTGACCTGACCCCAGGTGCGCCACTACCCAATGGACCGATCTATAGGCACTCTGTTATGGAGAATGATGAAATCAAGAGGTAGATTCAGGAGCTACTGCAGAAAGGTCACATCTAGCGAAGTTCATCGCCCTGTGGGAGCCCGATCGTGTTGGTACAGAAGAAGGATGGGACTTGGAGACTCTGTATTGATTATCGGGCGCTGAACAAGATCAGTGTCCAAAAGAGGTACCTGATCCCACAGATTGATGACCTTATGGACCAACTCAAAGGGGAAAAATATTTCAGCAAGATCGACTTGAAGTCTGGGTATCACCAGGTACCAATCGAACCCTCTGATGTGTGGAAGACTACCTTCAATGCCAAGGAGGGCCTTTTCGAATGGCTCGTCATGCCTTTCGGATTGACAAATGCTCTCGCAACCTTCATGAGGTTGATGGATGACATCTTGCATCCATTCACCAACTCATTTTTAGTGGTATACTTGGATGACATTCTTATCTTCAGCCAGACTTGGGAAGAGCACCTCCACCACATCCGAGAAGTCCTCCAAAACACCGCGGCAACACAAGTTGTGTGCCAATTTGGAGAAGTGCACTTTTTTCATGACCCAAATCAACATTGGGATACATTATTGATGAAGGGGGTGCATGTGGATCCAGCCAAGATCCAAGTCATTCCGATTGGTCGCCCCAACCACCCTAACAGCTTCGGCAATTTTCTGTGGTCTTACTAATTTCTTCCATAGTTTGTGTTGGGATTCTCTCATATCACTTGGCCCTTGAGTCAAGTAACCAAGGGAGGAGCGAAAGCAAAATTCTCGTTGGTCGGAATAACAACAGAAGGCGTCGTAGAATTGAAACATCGCCTCTATTCCCGCCCTGATCACATTACCGTAATTTTACAACAACCATTTGAGATCGAGATGATGCCTCTGACTATGCTATTGGGGCGCTTCTTACTCACAGGGGCATCCGCATATCACAGTGAGACATTTTCCGACACAGTTCGAAAGTATCCCACTTATGACAAAGAAATGTATTCCATTGTGCAGGCTTGTCGACAATGGAAGCATTACATTTTTGGGAAGGAGATAATCATCCACACAGACCACCAACCCCTGCAGTTCATACAGACACAAGGGAAGTTGTAGAACAATCACCATCAAAAGTGGTCCACATATCTGCAACAATTTCATTTGAACATCAAGTACAAGAAGGGTAGCACCAATAATGTTGCAGATTGCCTCAGCCAACCACCAATCGTGGCCATAACCACCGTTCTCAACTCTTGTGGGCATGAGACTTCTGATTGGCTGCTTCTCTACAAGATCAATCCAGAATTCAGCTACACATACAAGGCACTCTTGGGGGGTATGCAAGTTCCAAATTTTCACCTCCAAGATGCACTATTATGTCACCTGGGACACCTTTGTGTTCCTTCAAGTGAGCGTGCCAAGATGATATGGGAAGCGCACTACAGTCGAGTCGCTGGGCATTTTGGGGTCGAGAAAACAGTGGCAGTACTGCAGAAGTATTTATATTGGCCGAACCTTTGACAAGATGTCGGGAAGTACATCAAATCTTGCGCCATTACCAAACCAACCATCAAGAAGCAAGGGCTCTATACTCTGCTACCTACCCCTAGTCGACCTTGGGAATCCATCTCCATGTATTATATGTCAGGCCTTCCTTATAATAAGCATGGAAATGACTATGTTTTCGTGGTCATTGACAGATTCTCAAAGATGGCCATTATGGCAACTTGCAAGAAGAATATCACAGCAAAAGCCACTACTAAACTCTTCTTTGAACGAGTGTGGGTGTACTTTGGGATCCCACAGTCTATCATATCAGATCGCGACAGCAGGTTCCTCACCACATTTTGGTCCAGCCTCTGGTCAATGTTGGACACCAAGCTCACCAAGTCCACAGCTTTCCATCCCCAAACTGATGGCCAGATAGAGGTCGTCAACAGGATGATTGTACACATTCTTTGCATGTACAATTAAAAGCATCCACGCACATGGGATGAGAGTCTTCCCTATGTACAACACAGTTATAACTGGGCTCTCCACAGCTCGACCGGCCACAACCCCTTTCAGGTGGGCTTGGGATTCCAGCCACTATATCCCATTGACGTAGCCATGCCATTTGCAGTTACTCAGGGTGATTCAGCTCATGTCCAGTCTGAAGCTGACAAAGCAAACAACTTCATTGAGCACATTCATCACATCCGCCAACAGGTTCATGACATATTGGACAAAGCCAATGCTAATTACAAGCAACGACATGATCAACATCGGGTGCCACACAACTTCCAGGTGGGCAAAAAAGTGTGGCTACATTTGCAGAAGGAGCGCCTCACTGGACCCCACCACAAGATTCGCCCGCTCCGATATGGGCCGTACACCATCACCAAGGCTGTAGGGAACAATGCCTTCGAGCTCAGTATTCCAACATTCCTTGGTCTGCACCCAGTATTCAATGTAGACCGCCTTCGTCCCTACTTCCCACCTCTATTGGACACCTCTAACATTGCAGAAGAACTCACACCAAAAGAGTTAAACCCAGACTACATGGAACAGGCCACCACAGACTGTATCATGGACATGCAAATCAAGAACACTCGCCGACAGAATATCCAACTGTATCGTGTTGTCAAAGCTGGCCAACTCCTGCAACAAGGCAAGTGGTTCACCAAGGACCAAGTTCAACAGAAGTTTCCTCATCTCATGGAGGAACTCAACGCAATGGGGACCATTTCTTCTTAAGGTGGGAGGAGTGATCCAGGTGGATATTGGTGGCCACCCGCCTATTCCACTTGGGGCCCCACCATTGTCTCTTTCAATTTTTTCATAACTTACTATTTTTAGCAGTTTTTCAGGTCTTGAACTTCCGGAGCCGTTTTGAAGCCCCAAACAGAGATAGTATGCTGAAGTTACATCCCTAGGAAGTTGAAACACCAATTTACCCAAACAGGGCCCACAATTTTGGCGCTTCATCTCCTAAGGTTAGGTTTTTGGACGTTTAGAGTTCTCCATTGTTTCTCCATAATAAATAGGCCCTCGAGCCTCATTGTAGCACAGTTCAGAGGTCTGTAGCCGCCACATCTCTTCTCAGAAATTAGCTACTAGCACCCTAGCTATTTTATTTCCATCATGTTTGTAAGCATGTTTCTGTGATTTGATATTAATGAAATGAAGCCTTATTTCCATTGTATTTCTATGTTTATGGTTATTTATGTATTATGTTGTGTTCCTTCATAAATCCGGATCATGTGGGGATTACTGCTGATGATGAAGACTTGGTGAGTTTGGCTCTCCTTGGGCTTCCAAAGAGTTGGCATAGCTACGAATACTCTGTCAATGGACGGGAGAAACTGCTGGGATGGAAGCGATTTTGGTCGGATCTTGTGCAGGAGGAGATAAGGCAAGGTACCAGGGATGGCTCTTCATCGAAGAATGAAGATGAAGAGAATTGCGCTTTGGCTGCCAAAGAAAGGAAAGGGAAGGGGAAGAAATTTCCTTCAAAATCCGAAGCTAAAGGCAAGAAGCAGGATTTGTCCATGGTGAAGTGTTTTCACTGTCACGAACATGGGCATTTCGCCACTAACTTCCCACAGAAGAAGAAGAACAAGAAGGCTGCTGGAGTTGCAGCTGGAGAGGCCTTAGCCTCGCAATTTTAACTCCATTTCTCTTTGTTCGCATGCTTGGTTTCAAGCTATATGGGATCGGTGTGGTATCTTGATAGTGGTGCGTCTTTCCATATGACGGGAGATAAGAAGTTGTTTAGTGACTTGGAGGAGAAGGACCTTCAAATGCATATAGGGATGGGTGACGATGGTCGATATAATGTGACCGGAATTGGGACCATTACCTTTGAGAGGGAGTCCAGTAATCCATTCTTGTTGAAAGATGTTATGCATGTTCCAGGTCTGAAGAAGAACTTGGTCTCGGTCGCAATGTTGGAAGACAAAGGTTATGATGTTGTTTTCAGTGAGGGAAACCCTTCCTTCGACATAAAACAATGGGTCAAACCAAGAAGATATGGATTCGAGTTAAGAAACTCTACAAGCTGGAGGTAGATGGCTGCGCAACAATGATGGGCAAAGTAGAAGAAGTGGTGAGCTGGGATGAGGGCGAATTATGGCACAGGAGATTGGGCCATCTTCACCATGGCACTTTGAAGATTTTGAAGCAGATTTCTACTGGACTTCCCAAGGGTACCCTTCTGAAGTCAGATCAGTGCAAGGGATGTACTATGGGTAGGTTTGTGAAGACCACTTTTCATGAGAAGGAGAACCGTGCTTCGGTGATCCTGGAGAGAATTCACATAGACGTGTGTGGACCTTTCTCGGTTGCTTCAACAACAAAACACAAGTATTATGTTATATTTGTTGATTACTATTCTTGTAGATACTGGATCTTCTTCATGCACAAGAAGAGCGAAACGTTCTCAAATTTTTGTGAGTTCCAAGCATTGGTGGAGAAGGAGTCGGGGAAGCAAGTGAAAGATCTACAGAGCGATAATGGTGGTGAATACATCTCGGGCGAATTCAAAGATTTCTGTAGCAAAGAAGGAATTCAAAGAGAACTCATAACGCCTCGTAACCCACAACAGAATGGAGTCGCGGAGAGGAAGAACATAACGATAGTGGGTGCTGCACGAGCGATGCTGCATGACCAGGGCCTACCGATGCACTTATGGGCGGAAGAATGCAACACTGCAGTTTATGTACAAAACCGTTGTCCTCATATAGTACTTGGCATGAGTACACCTGGAGAAGCTTTTACTTGTAAGAAGCCTGTTATTTCTCATTTGAAGATTTTTAGCTCATCTGTTTACATTCATGTGACAAAGGATGCTAGGAAGCCGACTACAGAAGTTGGGATATTTGTGGGGTACACAGAAACACCCCATAATTATCGTGTGTATTTTCTAGACAGTTGGATGACTGTGGTGCGATGGGATATAAAATTCAATGAGGTGAAAGCCATGAAGTTTTCGCTTGAGAGGGAGCTACACATACATGCAGAAGAGGAACTTCTTGTTCCCAAAGATGAGACTCTAAATGTGGATCAGCCATAGGAGGAGATTCATGGAGTGGAAGAGTCCACTCATGTAGAACCAAACATCAGACAAGGCAAAAATCGTACCACAGAAGCTAAGAGACTGAAGCTTGATGCGGCACAGAACATAGGAGTGCCTACATCACAGTGCAGACAAAGACAGTCACCTGACCATTTTACTGGATACATGGCTCTTATGAGCAAGTGTGTCGTGACATAGCCATATTCTTTTGAAGAAGCAGTGCAGGAGCCCACATGGGTAGATGCCATGGAGGAGGAGTATGACTCCATTATCAGAAACAATGCTTGGGATATTGTTCCAAGGCCAGTGGGTAAATTAGTTGTAGGATCAAGATGGATCTACAAGTTAAAGCAAGCTGTTGATGGGAGCGTCAAGAAGTATAAGGCAAGATTTGTTGCCCAGGGCTTCTCACAGATCGAGGGGATTGATTATGAAGAAACATTTACACATGTTGCACGGTATTCTTCCATAAGGACCATCCTTTATCTCTCAGCGTAGATGGGTTGGCACATTCATAAGATGGATGTGAAGACTGCATTCCTTAATGGGATCATTGAGGAAGAGGTGTACATTGAGCATCCTAAAGGATTTGAGATCTACAGCAGCGAGTCGCATGTGTGCAGGCTCAAAAGAGCGTTGTATGGGTTGAAGCAAGCACCTCGTGCTTGGTACACACGGATCGTCAGTTATTTCACTGGACTTGGCTTCACCAAGAGTGAGGTGGATGCAAACCTATACCAAATTGTGGTGGAGGGTAAGCTTTTAATCATTGTTATTTATGTTGATGATTTAATACTAATAAGTGATGAGCAGTTGATACACTTATGCAAGGCAGATATTGCAAAGGAGTTTGAGATGAAGGATTTGGGCCTCCTTCATTATTTCCTTGGATTGGAAATATGGCAGCGGGAAGGTGAACTATTTGTGTCTCAAGGCAAGTATGGCTGGGAGATACTAGAGAAGTTTCACATGCAAGGCTGCAAGCCTATCGACACTCCTCTTCTAAGAAATTGGAGGAAAGAGGATGCTACATCGACAGAGGTAGTGGATGCAACTGTTTATCGACAGTTGGTGTGTTCACTCATGTATTTAGTTAATACAAGACCGAACATATGCTATGCGGTGAACCAACTTTCACAAGCGATGGTTAAGCCTACCAAGCTCTTTTGGAAGGCAAGCAAGCATGTCCTGAGGTATCTTAGGGGCACATCTGAGTATGGTTTATGGTATAGACAGACGGATGAGGTGAAGTTGCATGGCTTCACGGATGCAGATTGGGCAGGCAGCCCATCAGACAGAAAGAGCACATCAGGAGGGATTTTCAGTATCGGATCTACGACAGTTTCTTGGTACAACAGGAAACAAAGATCCGTGGCACTCAGTTCAGTGGAAGAAAAATACATGGCAACAAGTCAAGCTACATGTGAAGATATCTGGATGAGGAAGATCCTGGTTGGTTTGTTCGGTTCACATTTAGATCCTACAGTGATACATTGTGATAATCATAGTTACATTAAACTCTCGATTAATCATGTGTTTCATGATAGATCTAAACATATTGATATTCGGTATCATCATATCAGAGATTGTGTGCAGCGGAAGGTCATGTTGCTTCAGTACATTCCTACGGAAGATCAGGATGCAGATATTCTAACAAAGGCGCTCACCAGGAGCAAATTCGAATACCATAGAGGCAGAATCGCGGTGAAGGATAATCCCTATATTGTTGAGAGGGAGTGTTGAGATTCAACAAGATGATGAGCTTAGTTAAAAGAGTCGCCTTCACTAAGTGGGCCCGCAGGCTATTTTTGGCGCAAGTCTATTTGTAGACATGGTGATCATATTTTAGAAGTTGCAGGATGCTATTTGTGGATGGTTGGTCAAGTTGGAAAAATGGATGAAATTTTGTTTTTAGAATATTGGGCAAAGTCTATTTATAGATCGTCGATCTAAAAATAGAAGTGTCGATTATTATTAGCTCTTAATAATAATCTGACAATAAACAACAACTTATTCTCTTGGAGCACTTAATTTCAGTGCACAGATTTGGAAAATCAGTGGGCTGAAGGAATTACGCAATTCCTAGGGTTTACTGGTGGTTCATGCATGGAGGACTCAATTAGAAATGAAGTGGAAAAGTTGTGACAGAGTTGGAAGAGTAGTTCATGGAGTTGTATTTAGTTTAACTCAGTTAAAGTGAGTTAGACTCAGTTGAGCTAGTTGTATATAGTCTAACTGAATGATACACTAGTGAGAGTGGAGTGAATTAATTAGTTAATTAATTCACAATAATAACTCATTAATCAACTGAACAATACAACAGTTAACTACAGTGCATGTCTGTTCAAGTGGAGACCCAGTGGAGAGATAGGTGAAAGGGCAAGATGGACTATCTATTGTGACTATAGTGATGCATTGATTGCACCATACACACATTGGAGTTGCCAATGAGGATTGCACAGTCAAGGAAAGGGTAATTCGAATTCATTCTGAGCTATTCTTCATCAGGGATTGCATAGTGGAGGCAGGCTAGTAGGTGGCAAGAAATCGGTGCATGGATTTGCAGATTTCTTTTGATTAGTGTGTGACGATTGATTGTACTAAGAGCTTGATGTACTAAGCTTTGTATGAGATTGTTACATGATCTCCATGATACATAATATATTATAGTTGGGGTTTTCAGCTTCAGGATTTCCCGTTAAACAGCTGTGTTATGTGCGATTGTTTTTATTTATGCTTCACATGTGTTTGCAATTAATTTTGCGCAAAATATTAACAGTGGAATGATTATGTATTTTGCAAGAAGTTAAATATTGTGAGATCAGGGGAATCTAGATGTATGCATGCTTAGTGTATATAATTTCTACATGAAGAGGGATTCCAAAATCCTTACTTAATGGTGATAAATAGAACATGTGGATAAGGAGAAAATTAGGCGAGGAGAAATGATGCAAACTGAATTTTTGATGGCATATTGATTCTTCAAAGAAAATGGAGATTGTAAAAGAGTGAAAATGAAAATGTTTTTTTTTTTTTGTTTGTTTTTTACCCTAGCAACAATGCATCTTATTCATTAACACATATTAATACATCTCCTTTTAACCGATGCACCATTGAGAATGACTCTTAAAAAATCCATTGATGTAGTGCATCAATTAGTGTCCACATTATGATATGACACTTCAATATACAACTAGGATTAAATGCAAAGTGTGCACCCCAACTTTGGTGCACCATTATAAAATTGGCATATTGAAGGATTAAAAGTGACAAATCGTGCATTTGGTTAGATGAATAAATATGGCATTTGGTTAGGAGTAAAACATGACATATTATAGGGTGAATTTTATTCAACGAGACTTCCTTAAAAATAAACATGTGTGCATTGGTTCTCTATTTACCAATATTGAGTAAAAATTGTGTATGATAGTGTCCCTTTTTTGCTTAGCAATATTGAGTGCAATAGTGTATGACGATGTCCCTTTTTTAGATCTTGGTTGTTTGAAGCACGAAGGACATTGACCATTAACAATTCAATTTATTAGATGCATTGGTAAGCTCATACCATGAATAGGATACAATGAAATACAAACCTTTGCACAAATCCTTACTCTTATAGAGGTTTGAAATCAACCTTTGCATAAAAATCTATTAAATGTGATTTTCCTACTAGTATCAAAAGCATTATTGGTGGTTGAATCTTAATAGTAGTGATTGAAACCATGGGAAACAAGAATTGTAAGTAATTGGGATGGAAGAGAATTTGAACTTAGACATGCAGGTAGTGTTGGCTATAAGTTAATGAGTGATTTTAAATAGATATTACAATAGATCTAGCTCCCAATAAGTAGATATATTTCTCTAACAAAAGGAAGGCATTCAAAGTAGAGATTATGGATATGCTCTAGGGTTGCACAACTATTAGAGAACATTAGCTAAGGGGATTCTCACTCTCCAAGAATTGGAGGACTATACCATGCTTATTTGTAATTGGGATGGGAGGAGTTAAGGAGACCTTAAAAAAGGATTGGAAATCATGAAAATAGGACCACCACACTTAGGAATATTCTCCTTTGGTGCAAATATGACTAGGTGAATCAAGAATTGCATAGTTGTCTAAAGTTAAAAATATTGAAGTTTGCTATATGTTGGAGAGATGGCAAAGAATGATGTTTTTTTCCTTCTCCCACTTGCCAATTATTGGAAATGGGAAAGAAACAATGAAGGTGCCACAAACTTAAACTCTTCCATAACATGCATAGGTGGTTTGTAAGGTGATTGATTGGTACAAGGATAAAACATGTTTTAACTTAAAAGATGTAACTTATTTTCTAGTGTGCTTGTCACATTAGGCTCCCACTAAGCACCTTTACAACATAAATCTAATTTATATACAACATAAGGGTAAAAAATGAAGCACTAAAACAGAAACATTAAATTTAGATTAACTGAAAAGTGTCTGAGTTGATCAATCTTGATATAAATGATGAAAATAAGGTTGATCTCAAATTGGACAAGTCTAAACGTTTTACGTTTTAAAATTTTTTTGGTAACCATTACTGGAATCCAATTACGTAATTATTAACAAGATTAAAATTTTCCATTACTTAAATTGCATTTTTGAATGCATAAACAATTCAATATCCCAAAAAAACCATTAGAGCACTTGGATTGTGCAATTTCAATAACTAAAATTTATGATTTCAACGATCCTTCTAAATTTTTGGTTGATTATGGAGAAAATTAGACAAGAAAATGTACTTTAAAAAGTTTAAAAACATAGAAAATTAAGCTACTCTATCCCATGACTACCATCCATACTTACTTGTACCATTTAATCTCATAATAAAGTGAGTTAAAAGTGAATAAGCACAATATTTTTAGGTGATTTATTTATCTTTTAAATTTTGATTATTTTTAAAAATTTGATTATTTGAATCATCCCAAAATAACTCAAAATTCTTAAAAATAAAACCAAATTTCTCATTAATTAAATAAAATTATATTTTTAGCAAATATTCTTATTAAATTTAACATATAAATAAAATAAAATAAAATAACTCACTCTATCCATTGATTACCTTAACTTACTCCATTTCACAATATTGATTAAATCATTTAATAATAATCTAACATAAAATCATAAATAAAATAAAACAATGAAATGTAAAAACGAAATTACATTTAAACCTTGAACTTTGACAACTCAAACCAATCAAATGAAAAGTAATTATTATTAGTCACTATTATTATTCCACGCACCTTGAACTTTGACAACTCAAATGAAAAGTAATTATTAGCTAGCATTATTAGTCCAACTTTGATTGAAATGTAAACCCCTTAGGTATTAGCAAGTATTTAATCACATATTTTAATGACACAAGATTGATTTGTTTTTGCATATTAAAATGTTGGATAGCTTTCCATGCACAACCATGCGGACTATAAACAAACAAGCACACTCAATCATAGAGTGGCATCCCTTCTTAATATCGCTTTCAAATAACTAATAACTCAATCATAGAGTGGCATCCCTTCTTAATATCGCTTTCAAATAACTAATAAATTGGACTAGAAGATACCTTGGTAAAGACGGTTTGAAATGAATGGACAAGAAGGCAATTCGAACCTTACAAGGACTTTTCAATCTTGAAGGGTAAGGTAAGGCAAGATGACTAAACAAACAAGGCACATGTGAGTTGGTTGCACTGGTGAGTTGGATTCATGCGTTTAAGATTCAACTAGGTAGGTTGAATTTGAGTGCTTCAAACTTTGAGTTGGCACAATTTGAGGTTTAAATATCATGATTTTATGTTGTTCAGAAATCTTTGTTTTTTAAATTTGATAGGGTTTAATTAGTTGCGTAATTGTTTTATTCAAAGTAATTTGTCTTCTTACTAAGTTGTTTATAAAAATGAAAATCTTCATGAATTAATCCTTGAAGGGAAGGTGGATAATAAAGCTGGGTAAGAAAATTTTGTAAGAAAATTAATGGGTGATTGGTTATGAGTAAGATTAGGTTTTACAATGGTTTCTTTTTTCTCTTCTGAGATGACTAAGTGGTTGGTACAATGGAATTTTTTCTCCTCCATCCAATTTCAAATTTTACAGGGGACATCTTTGACCTATTGTGATGAGACTTAAGGAGTAGGTTGCACCGGTGAGTTGGATTCATGCATTTAAGATTCAACTAGGTAGGTTGAATTTGAGTGCTTCAGACTTTGAGTTGGCACAATTTGAGGTTTAAATATCATGATTTTATGTTGTTCAGAAATCTTTGTTTTTTAAACTTTGATAAGGTTTAATTAATTGCGTAATTGTTTTATTCAAAGTAATTTGTCTTCTTACTAAGTTTTATAAAAATGAAAATCTTCATGACTTAATCCTTGAAGGGAAGGTGGATAATAAAGATGGGTAAGAAAATTGTGTAAGAAAATTAATGGGTGATTGGTTATGAGTAAGATTAGGTTTTATAATGGTTTCTTTTTTCTCTCCTGAGATGACTAAGTGGTTGGTACAATGGAATTTTTTCTCCTCCATCCAATTTCAAATTTTACAGGGGACATCTTTGACCTATTGTGATGAGACTTAAGGAGTAGGTTCTTCGATCCTATGAAGTATTGACTCTTGCTAAGTTATAAATTTATGGTATATCTTGCTTATAGGTTGTTGGATATACTATTGGTGTTATAGTGGTAGTCGCCAAGTTTAATCTTGGGCCTCGTCGAAATTACTCTAACGAGGTATTGATTCACCACAGTGAAAAAAATTAGGTTTTACAATGAATTTTACTTGTGGGAGGACTTGTTATTATATTTAGTTGAAGGCACCAAGTTTATCGTAATTGAAACATCATAAGAAAGAATTGTAGAAGTGATAATATAATGATGGATGGGTAGAAATGACTTAGATTGGCATGTGAAGATCTACTAGTGTTGTAGTGGGAATCAAAATAACATACTATGCTAATAGAGATTATGTCTAAATACATTAACACACAATAATACAACAATAAATCAATGAGCAATTAACGCATTGTACAATGCTACTGTTGATATAAAAAGCTATAAATTTTCAACGACAAAGCATTATTGGAAATGCTATGACACAAGTGGTATGAGGGGGAATATTCTATAAATAAAAGAGTACATGTGTTTCCTAAGAGTACAACTCGAGTGGGCCTAATGGTTAAGAATATTTGTTTCCCCTTAGGAGGTCATCGATTTAAGTCTAGAGAGTGGGGGGAGGGGGGTTGGGCGTGTGTGTGTATGTGTGTGTGTATTGGAGGATAAATTACAATATTGAAAGTGATTCTTAATGATTGGACTTACATTAAATTGTATAAGTTGGAGGTAGTTGTATTAATGTAGGAAATTCTTAATGATTGGCCTTGAACATGGTGAACTCATAATCAATTTTTCTAGGGGATGTTATAACTTGGTTTGATTTGATCAATGGGGAAGAACTCATAGTGCTCTAGTTAACTTTGATCATTTAATTGGTTGAATCCTATTAAACTCTTAACCCATGCCATTAAGATGGACTAATGCATTGTCATTGAGATGGGAATCCAAATCACATGTTGATTTTTAAATTCAGGTGATATCATGGGGATTAAGCTCTTAAGGTTGATCAAAGACATGTTAAAGTTCAATTAATGGTACTACATGCATGCAGGTCAAACACAATGAGGAATATGGACATTCCACATAGAGGACCATTGCAATAAATGTTGAAGTTTGATCATGTTGTTGTTCTAGCACATTGAACATTGAAAAATGGATCACATGGATCAAAAGTGCACTATTTCATAGATAAAAAGGGGAAGAAGAATATTAATGTAGAACAAAACATCAACATAGCGTGATTCTAATGTAACGAGATACCCAATGACATCACATAGATAACACCCATGAGCTTAATCCACAAGGCCTATGATGCAGGAGCATTAGCTCGGAAAAATATCTTGTATTTTTATTAAACCTAGGGGTCTCATGTTTTTGAGAAAATATTAATTTCATGTAAATATTAATATTATTTTTGAGTGATTAAATTATGTTTTTAATTAATTATATGTGAGAATTTGTAAATGTTTCCAAATAATTGGAAAACATGAGAGAAATTAGATGAGTGATATCTAAGAGATAATCATGTAGCCTAAGATAGATTTAGTTTCAAGGGGATAAAAATCTAGATTTTAGGGGTGTTGAGATATTTGAGGATTTTTTGAGTTATTTAAGGGATGTGAACCAAAATTGGTTCAATTAAATCTGTATAAATTAATATGCCTCAAAGGCAAAATAGATAAGAATAGAGAAAGAGGTTGTAAGCCTCCGAGCATTTGTAAGAGGGCCAATGATTGAAAATCAGGCCAGGACGAAATATTGCTGTAAGTAAGTTCATTTTTATATAAAAGTATTGGGTTTGAATTATGCGCCTTAGTTGATTGATTATGTATGGTTGAAATCCAATATTAAAGATTGAAATGGTGAATCCGTGTTAAGAAACTTGTTGGCTTCAATTTGTAGAAATCGATAACTATTTTGTGTTGAAGCCCAAAGTAGAAAATCGATGAGGTTTGATGGAAATTTAACATATGGCGAAACTGAATTGAATTCTGTTTGAATGTCTGTGGAATAAGCGTATGAGGCAAAGAAATCGATTTCAGTTAATGTCAATTTATGCATTGAATTGAATCCAATCTGCATATGTATCGATCCTTCTAGAGAAGGATTGAATCGAAAGTTCAATTCGAATTGGTGTTAGCATATCGGCTTGGGTGAGTCGGTTTCATGGAGGGCGCCATCGCTTTAAGGAGAATCTGACTGAACTGTTGTGTAAGAGTGAAGAATCAATATTTGAAATTGTGTTTTTGTGGGTTTAACTACAGGTGCTTGGCATGAGTTAAAATTGCAGCGTTCAGGAGCTTCAGATTAAGATATAGTTCCGGATTGAAGAAGACCTGAGTTAGAAACGAAGGAATTCGATTTATATAAATCGATATGGATTCTTATGTTTATGTCACGGTACAAGGAGTGATGAGGTGCGGCCTTTTGACAGAGACGCATGCAGTGTGAACACATTTGCATCGATGTCTGGTTGTCAAATGCTGAGTGAATAGTAAATGTGTTGGATTGTTCAATTAGAAGGCGGATTGCAAAGGTGCGTAGTGAATGTGAAGCCGTAGAGCTTCATAAGGGACAAACGATGGAGAATTTAATCCAGAGATAGCTTCAAATCGAGAATGCGTTAAGGAAGGAACACGTTTTGTTGAGAAAAGGAGCTTCAATCAGAATTGAATCAGTTGAAATAAAGTCCGGGTTAAATTGTGTTGACAGGCACACAGTTAATGTTTAAACCTGTTTGAAAGGAATGGTATTACGACAGTCGAACTCAACGTTGAGGAATTTACGTTGAGTAAATATTTGAGGGAATAAAAATCGAACTTGGCCGTTTGAAATTGTGCATGGAGTGCTTGTATTGAGAGTTGATTTCAATTGATATACAAACATTCTATTGTTACTTCATACTGATATATATATATATATATATATATATATATATATATATATATATGGTTGAACGGTGAATCCAACGCGCAGAGGTGGTTGAACAGCGTGGGAGAATTCAACATGATAAGGAACGTCGATGATCCATCTCATAGAAGAAATCGAAGACACAACCTTTTTCTTATAATAGGCCGGAGTTCTGAATCGTTGCCATGAGAATCAACCGGTTTTAAAAGACTGAGTTAACAGAACCCATAGCATTGAGATCGAGACAAATCTATAAGTATTTATTTATATCTTACTGATACATAAATTTGAACGTTGTGGTTAGTATAATCGAAGGTGTAGACTGCTTGTAAAAACGCATTGTATAGTTGAATGCCACAGTTTGGTCAAAATCACATTGTCAGTGATCGATTGGGTAAGGTCAGGAATTCGATTATGGAGTACAAATGCTTTGGTCCAAAGTTAATGTTGCGTTAATATTTGGTCTTATGATGGTGAAAAGTACTGAAACCTTGCATAAATGAATGTTGACGAAGAATCGTATATATAATGCGCATTGTTGAGTGATGAATCCAAAATTATATGGTTTAGAACCAAATCAACTTTGAATAGTCAGAGAAGTCAAGGGCGATGTATGTTTAATGTCATTCATTCAATATTGACATTGGTATAAAAGTTTGTGAGTTTGGATTCTAAATGCGATTGAAGTTTTGGTTCAATCACATGAAAGGTTGATTGTGGAGTTTATGGTTTCATATCATTGATTGAAGTTTAGTTCTAAAGCTTCCGCAAATGAAAATGTGTAAAATTGCCAGACATTGGAGTTTGTTTGGGCAGTTGTTGAGATTCATTTTTATATGCATGAGAGTTTTGGGAGAGATTCTGGGTTTACAGGGTTCTCCTGCATCATTTTGGTATCAGAGCTGGAATAGCTCTGTGTGAAGATTTAAGTTTTTAAATTGAGTTAATTGCATGTGATGAATAAATTTCAAATTTTGAAACTGATGAAGATTGTAGCACAGAGATGCAGTGCGGGTGAAAGATAAGTCAAGATCAACAGGATCTTGGAGGTGAGTTAATGATCATTATTATTGAACTCTGGTTTGAAAGTTATGCTTGAAGAAATTGGTTGCAGGCACATTGGGGAAGTCTCAGCAGAAAGAAGCAGATCACAGCTGGAGAGCAGTGATGAAGGAGTCCAGCAAGGGATTCTAAGAGAGAGTGGCAGAACCTAGAGATTCAACAGAGGTTGAATGAAGTTGCAGATGAGTGAAGCCTGAAGGAGCAGTGGAGAAATGCTCAAAAGGTTCCAACAGAGGACCGGTGATTACCAAAAGACCAGATACGGAGGAAGGAATTGGTGAGGTAAGTGGCAGCATGAGAGCTTGCTATTGAGAGGCTTGGTGCAACTCATGGGTGAGAAATTCATGGCGAAGAAGATGACTACGGAAAGTCATAAAGGAGAAAGCAGAGGTTCAGAGAGAGGCCACAGTAGAAAGAGGGAGAAAGATGCCAAGGCAAATGGCATAAGACAACAGTTGACTGATGAAGAGTATGAGAAAGAGAAAGCTGAGATAGCGGTTCATCTTGAGTTATTGATGAAGTTGTTACAGGAAAATATGAAAGACCAGAGACATGGTTGGCTCATGAGGAAGAGAGTGAAGTGGCAGAGGCTACAACAGAAAAGAGATCAATAGATAAACATGCAATTAATAGAAGAGTTGAAGAAGCTCGAGCAGATGATGAGTTATTGGGAAAATCTAGATCAGCTGGATAATGTGAAATCTTGTATTTTTGTAGCTGACAATTGTGATGTGATTACAAGTTTTACTGAGGAGGATGCGCAATCTTGTGAAGCTGTTACAGTACAAGAGGAAGTTCTTGTGGATGCAGAAGAAGTGAATCAGACTGAAGCACTGATAAGTGAAGTAACAGTTGAGACTGTTGAACTTTGTGATTTCCAAACTGAAAGCTTGTGTGTGAATGTAGGGATTGTAAGTGATGATGATATGCTTCAACAATGCCACAGAGAAATTGCATTGTTGGAATACTTGTTAGTAAATTCAGAGTATGACAGGGAGATTGCAGCAGAAGGCGGAGTTCAGTACAGTGAACGAAAGCAGAAAGACATCATGGAAGCAGATGGTGTGAAGGAAGGACTGGTTGACAGTCTTGAGAGTTCTTCAGAGAATTCTTTGGGAAGAGAGAATCAGCATACTGATGTGCTGATTGATATGGAAAATTCAGGACAGCATACAAAAATGCTGGCAAAGGAGGACAAGGCACTGATGCCTTATGATTTTTGTTTTAACAAGTGCTTTGTGAATGCAGGTGTTATTGCAGGTACTGGAGAACATTTGACTCAGTTAAGCAGTCAAATGAAGGAGAAAGACGAAAATTATGTGGAAATATCTAATCCATGGAATGAAGAAGTTATGTTGCTGGAAATGATGCTGAATGATCAAAATTCAGTGCAGGAAGAATCTCAATTTCAGAATTGGGTATTGCAGATACAAGAGGATGAAGACAACAGAAAGGAGTACACAATGTACCAGTCTAGTAAGTTGTTGATAGGAGAAGGCAGAGAAGAAGTTTTTTGTTTCATAAAACAAGAGGGCATGGATGATTGGGTGGCGGTAAAGACTGAACGAGTGAGAATTGAGCAAGTAAGAACTGAGTAAGCAAGAAATCAACAGCCTGGAGATTTATTGGACCGAGAAATTGAATTAATCAGAAGAATCATGTTGAAAGTGTCTCAGAGGAAGACATCAGCAAGAAAGAGCAGCAGCAGCAACAAAATGAAGACGGAGACAGATTGTGAAAGTGCAGCGAGTGGAGCAAGACAGCATAAGATATGGAGACCTGGAGAAAAGCAACAGACAGTAGATATAGATGATGAGTTACAGAACAAAGTGTAGGATCCAGGCGGACACAGATTTAAAATGCATGATCACGAGATCATGATCATTTTCTACCTTGGGAGTCTGATGCAGGAGCATTAGCTTGGAAAAATACCTTGTATTTTTATTAAACCTAGGGGTCTCATGTTTTTGAGAAAATATTAATTTCATGTAAATATTAATATTATTTTTGAGTGATTAAATTATGTTTTTAATTAATTATATGTGAGAATTTGTAAATGTTTCCAAATAATTGGAAAACATGAGAGAAATTAGATGAGTGATATCTAAGAGATAATCATGTAGCCTAAGATAGATTTAGTTTCAAGGTTTTAGGGATAAAAATCTAGATTTTAGGGGTGTTGAGATATTTGAGGATTTGTTGAGTTATTTAAGGGATGTGAACCAAAATTGGTTCAATTAAATCTGTATAATTTAATATGCCTCAAAGGAAAAATAGATCAGAATAGAGAAAGAGGTTGTAAGCCTCCGGGCATTTGTAAGAGGGCCAATGATTGAAAATCAGGCCAGGAAGAAATATTGCTGTAAGTAAGTTCATTTTTATATAGAAGTATTGGGTTTGAGTTATGCGCCTTAGTTGATTGATTATGTATGGTTGAAATCCAATATTAAAGATTGAAATGGTGAATCCATGTTAAGAAACTTGTTGGCTTCGATTTGTAGAAATCGATAACTATTTTGTGTTGAAGCCCAAAGCAGAAAATCGATGAGGTTTGATGGAAATTTAACATATGGCGAAACTGAATTGAATTCTGTTTGAATGTCTGTGGAATAAGCGTATGAGGCAAAGAAATAGATTTCAGTTAATGTCAATTTATGCATTGAATTGAATCCAATCTGCATATGTATCGATCTTTCTAGAGAAGGATTGAATCGAAAGTTCAATTCGAATTGGTGTTAGCATATCGGCTTGGGTGAGTCGGTTTCATGGAGGGCGCCATCACTTTAAGGAGAATCTGATTGAACTGTTGTGTAAGAGTGAAGAATCAATATTTGAAATTGTGTTTTTGTGGGTTTAACTACAAGTGTTTGGCATGAGTTAAAATTGCAGCATTCAGGAGCTTCAGATTAAGATATAGTTCCGGATTGAAGAAGACCTGAGTTAGAAACGAAGGAATTCGATTTATATAAATCGATATGGATTCTTATGTTTATGTCACGGTACAAGGAGTGATGAGGTGCGGCCTTTTGACAGAGACGCATGCAGTGTGAACACATTTGCATCGATGTCTGGTTGTCAAATGCTGAGTGAATAGTAAATGTGTTGGATTGTTCAATTAGAAGGCGGATTGCAGAGGTGTGTAGTGAATGTGAAGCCGTAGAGCTTCATAAGGGATAAACGACAGAGAATTTAATCCAGAGATAGCTTCAAATCGAGAATGCGTTAAGGAAGGAACACGTTTTGTTGAGAAAAGGAGCTTCAATCAGAATTGAATCAGTTGAAATAAAGTCCGGGTTAAATTGTGTTGACAGGCACATAGTTAATGTTTAAACCTATTTGAAAGGAATGGTATTTCGGCAGTCGAACTCAACGTTGAGGAATTTATGTTGAGTAAATATTTGAGGGAATAAAAATCGAACTCGGCCATTCGAAATTGTGCATGGAGCCCTTGTATTGAGAGTTGATTTCAATTGATATACAAACATTCGATTGTTACTTCATACTGATATATATATGGTTGAACGGTGAATCCAACGCGCAAAGGTGGTTGAAAAACGTGGGAGAATTCAACATGATAAGGAACGTCGATGATCCATCTCATAGAAGAAATCGAAGACACAACCTTTTTCTTATAATAGGCCGGAGTTCTGAATCGTTTCCATGAGAATCAACCGGTTTTAAAGGACCGAGTTAACAGAACCCATAGCATTGAGATCGAGACAAATCTGTACGTATTTATTTATATCTTACTGATACATAAATTTGAACGTTGTGGTTAGTATAATCGAAGGTGTAGACTGCTTGTAAAAACGCATTGTATAGTTGAATGCCACAGTTTGGTCAAAATCACATTGTCAGTGATCGATTGGGTAAGGTCAGGAATTCGATTATGGAGTACAAATGCTTTGGTCCAAAGTTAGTGTTGCGTTAATATTTGGTCTTATGATGGTGAAAAGTACTGAAACCTTGCATAAATGAATGTTGACGAAGAATCGTATATATAATGCACATTGTTGAGTGATGAATCCAAAATTATATGGTTTAGAACCAAATCAACTTTGAGTAGTCAGAGAAGTCAAGGGCGATGTATGTTTAATGTCATTCATTCAATATTGACATTGGTATAAAATCTTGTGAGTTTGGATTCTAAATGCGATTGAAGTTTTGGTTTAATCACATGAAAGGTTGATTGTGGAGTTTATGGTTTCATATCATTGATTGAAGTTTAGTTCTAAAGCTTCCGCAAATGAAAATGTGTAAAATTGCCAGACATTGGAGTTTGTTTGGGCAGTTGTTGAGATGCATTTTTATATGCATGAGAGTTTTGGGAGAGATTCTGGGTTTGCAGGGTTCTCCTGCATCAGCCTACCACCAAAATTGACGATGATGTTAATACTACATGGCACCGAAATAAACAACGACATTAGTATTGGAGTGAGAGAGGACACTATCAAAGAACCAAATTCACAAGACATTCCAAATGGGGATGGTCGATTTATAGATGCATAGATAAGTTGTATAGGAAGGACAAGATGGGGTAGGTGTTGGGCCTTGAAATTGTCATTCACTTCCATTACATTTTCACTTATATTTCCATATTATCACCTTCACTCCACTTCCATTTCATTACATTTACCTTACCATTACCACTATTGGGTTACATTTATGTTTTTCCAAATTTTATTAATTCCTAGTATTTTTAAGTGAATTTGTGGTTAAAAATTAGAAAATAATATGCATATACTTATACCTAACAAGTGGAATGAGTTTGTTGCCACGTGTAGGTCAAAAAGAAGCTTCCAGTAGACCCTTATGCAGCGTCCTAAGGCCAAATTCGAATTTGGATGGAGAAGATCATGGGATCATAAGGATATGTGTCTCATTTCCTATTTGTATTGTAACTCTAAGAAGACATGTGCCTTATCACTTCCTATTTGGATTGTAACTCTAGAGATATAGAGAGATATTCATGGACTCTCATTAATGAGATAGCTTCTCATCTTTTGTATAAATAGGGGAAGCTTTCTGCTATCAAATCATGTGTAAAATTGGAGTTATGCTCAAGCTTTGAATACAAAATTAGATTGTGGCACCTTACTCATGAATGTTCCTTCATTTTGATTTGGTTTTGCCTACATATGGAGCATCTCGATTTACCATCTCCCATACTTTTAGATCAGCTACCTAAAATGTGTGAGATTTACTTGCTTTTATAGATTAAAGTTTATTTTCTTTCTTTGTGCTAGTTTTAGAATGATTGTGTAATCCTTGCTTTTCTAAAAACATTTCAATAGGAAATACTTATCTATTTTCCAATTGGATTAAGTTTGAGGCAATAGAGCTCATAGTTATTTAGTTTCCTTTCATGTTTTGTTATTTACTTTCTTAGATCAAACTATCTATTCATTGCATAATTGAATAGAAGATCAAGCCAAGAAGGTGACTTGTCATACTTCCAAATTGGGTGATTGAATGTTCAACCTATGCAATCATTGAGCTTTACTTTTACATGTTTTTACATTGTTTTCTAGATTTAGATAATCATTCAATTGTAATATTGGGCGTTCTTAAAAAACATTTCAAGAAGGTGATTTTATCATATTTCTAAATGCTTGAATACCTAACTTATGCAATTATTGAGTTTTCCCTTTGCATGCTTTAATTGCTTTCCTATATTTAAAGACTAAAGTATAATTGGTTGCTTATCATCTCAAGAGGGTGATTCTATCATACTTCCATATTGGATGTTGGAGTGATTGAACATACCTTAGTTGTTTTTCTTTACATGCTTTGAAATGCTTTCTTAGATTAAAATTTAAATTCCTGCAAGTGTGATTGCGCGCTATATTTTCTTTTGAATTTGTTTTCTTTCTTTTCATTACTTGATTTCATAGGTTAGTTGAATTTCATTTTCATTATTTGATTTCATAGATTGGATGAATTGGTTTTCATTATTCTGTAGTTAGATTGATCTAAATTGAAAGATAATTTCTAGCACATACAATGCACGCATGTTTCACAAGCTTACGAAACCCCCGGGTTGACAAATTAAATGATAGGCAATTATTTTGCCCCAACAGTAGATATGTGAGATAGGATGATGCCAAGTAGTTGTAATGATGAGGGATAAAAACAACAATTGCACAAATGAATGGGGTAATCACATAACATAATATCAACACATAATGTTAATGGGAAGGACCATGTACCTAGATAAATGAGGCAAGGGGTAAACAAGCATGGCACAAAGGATAAATTAATTGATCAAACTATATTGCATATGCAAAGTGAAGCCAATTAAATGGTAAGCTAGACAGAGTAAAGATACCAAAGTTGGTGGGGAAACAATGGATGTATATTGAGACCGAGACAAAAAAAGCATAGCTCATAACCTTTTATTTGTGAAAATGTCTCCTTAATTAAAACCTTAGATTAGGGTGTTTGGCAATACACCCACTAGGATTAATTTGGACTAGAATGCCCACGACAAACCTAGAGACAAACAAACCCATAAGAGTAATATTGTAGGATAGATTTTATCCAAACCATACCATTTTTTTTGTTCATTTTCCACTAAAATTTAGTGGTTGATTTAGGTTCCACTGCAAAAGTTGTCATATTCTCACAGTTCCCCATTGCATGAGGGTTTTGAGTAACTCTAAATCGGTTTGTGACTTATTTTAAACATTTGAAGTACAAAAATGCATATAGAGTCTTAAGAAAAATAAAAAGAACAACAATGAAATACACATAGTACACAAAGATTCACCTTGGAAACCTTAATTGAGAAAAATATCAAAGCTTAGCGTTGCACCTCTCTCTTATTTAATTGAATTAACTTGAATGTATATAATACAATATTTTAGGTATTCCATAACATCCAAAAACTAATCCATTAACCTACATTATATTACAACTCTAATCCTTTAATCATGATTATTTTACAATGGGTTGCAAAAACATTGGCTAAAAAACACTAAATAGGCCAAAAATAAACTACAAGCAATACATCCCCCCCCCCCAAGTTTTTTGTAAATTTTTAGGGTCTCTACCTGTGAACCCTAGGCAGTGGGGATCTAGCTACCTTGTAACCCCTCCCTCGGTTCACCTAGTGCATACAAACAATATGTCAAATAACCATGCAAAGAATATAACATATTCACAACACTCAATGGGTACGTTTACTATTGTCTCAATAATAATACAACATATATGTTATGAAAAATTCCAACTAAAAAATTCTTGAAAATGATGCATTTTAAATAATGCTTGGGCAAAACCTAAGGGTCATTATTGTGTGAACTAGGGAGACATAGATAATGGATGGAGAAATGTTGAGATCAAGCATAAGAACTTCTAACTCATGAAATTTTACTAGTGGATATGAGCTCTTAACCAAAACACTAAACTAGGGTGTTCAACAAGGTACTTGTTGATGTTAGTATTATATCACATCAACTATGATAATGGTGTAAGAATTGGAATGGGGGAGGATGTACTAGAGAGATCCATGTGAGATGCCAAATGGGGATGGCTCATTTAATATACGTGTAAATGAGTTACAAAGGAAGGACCAAGTAGATGGGTTATATGAGAAAAGATGAGGACAAGTAGCCCTAGGCACAAGGGACGAAGAAAATAGTCAAAAAAATGCACCAAACATCATTTATGGACTCTAGAAGATCAACACATTGTGATGATAGGAAGGATCAGGGAAGTTAGATGGATAAGATGAGGGGTGACCATGAATGGCATAAAGGATAAATCAATCAAACAAGTCACATTGCATTAAGCAAAATTTTCAAGTTAGAAAGACTAACAATACCAAAATTGATGGAGAAACAATGAATGGGAAATAATTAAGATCGTCACCAAGAACTCATGACCTTTTACACCTAGATACAAATCCTTAACCAAACCACCTTAAGAAGGTGTTTGGCGAGGTACTCATCGAAACCAATGTGAAGACTATAATGCTTAAGGCTAACTCAAATCTAATAAATCCCCAAGAGTCATATTGTAAGATAATTTTTTTCCAAGACACACAATTTTTTGTAGTACTTTTTTATTATTGAAATTTCATTATTTATCATTGTTCCATCCTATAAAGGTGCTTTTCTCACAATTCCCTAAATTTGATGGGTTTTGAGCATTGATGAATCAATTTGTGACCTCATAAGAGTGCATTCTCATTATATTAATCAAAACATAATGCATTTATTATGCCAAACTTTGCCAAAGGTGCTTAGGTGAGACTTATGTTCAAATCCAATTGCCATCATAACCCTTACACTAATGCAAACAACTTATAAAAGGAGGAAATGGGGGTGAGATTTGATGTACCTATGTGTGCATTGGTGCCATGGGATCATTAATATAATCTCTCGAGGTGTAACCACACATTCAACCACTACCTAAAGGTGGCCCCATTTAAAAATTGAAGGACATGGGGGTGGGATTTGATACACTTATGTATGCATGGGTCATAAAACCATTTAATATAATGTGCCTAACGGTTAAGAATACTTGTTTCTTGGTAAGAGGTCACAAGTTCAACACTAGAGGGGGGTAAAGTATGCATACCTCCATAGACTTTAGCAGTGAAATCACTATGTGAAATAAATTTACCTTGAGAACTTTAACTAAGAAAATTAAGAAATTGACCATGGAAACCTTATTTAGAAAAACCAACAAACTTAAAGTGATACCACTTTCTCATTTTACTAATAAAACAATATTTAAGAATTCATAACATTGTTTAATTCTAATCTACTAACTTAGATTATAAAATATAAATTACAATACCATGGTCCAAAACCATCCATAAACAATAAAACAACGTTTATTTCATAAACTTTTGTTGGTCCTCTACAACCCAATTGAGAAGCAATGAACACTTATGACACTCGAGATGCATGTTAATAATGATCACTAGTGTAAAACATAATTATGCGGATAGACATGCCTATTTCAGAATAGGCCTTCAACATTTTTAATATAATTATTAGTAACCAACCTAGATCCATCTTAACTCCGAATCTACCAAGGGTCGAGAGGGACCAAATCTATTGTCACTCTAAAAGAGGTTTGCATAGCAAGATGTTTGATCCACATTGGTGGTTGATAGATCTAAGGTTAAGATGGATCTAGGCTTGTTTAATTCCCCACTTTAAATAGGCTACATTCCACATAAATATCATGGGCCATTTTTCTTTTAATTTAATTTTTATAGGGTTATTTTAATTTTAATTTTATTTTGATCGAGTTAAAATGTTTATATTACATTAATCATTTTATTTGTAAAATTTTATTTTATTTTTATTTTGATGTAATTTGATTTAGTCAAAATGTTAAACATTACATTACAACATCTCTATCATACTCGACCATTACATTAGTCATTTTATTTATTTTTATTTGTAAATTTTTATTTTATTTTTATTTTGATGTAATTTGATTTAGTCAAAATGTTAAACATTACATCACAACATCTCTACCATACTGGACCATTACATTAATCATTTTTTTTTTTTTTTTAATATGTAATTTGATTTAGTCAAAATGTTAAACATTACATTACAACATCTCTAACCTCCATGGAATAAGACATAATACACATAGTAGTGTTCACATATCAAGGGTTAATACTTATCTCCAAGTTATTCATCTCAAATTAATTAATTAAAAAATTGTCATATAATCATGTGTCATATTGGGCATGTTATATTGATAACCCATGGTATTGACCCATAATATTGTAACAAATGCTATTTACAAGTTAAGAAAATTTCCATCCTAAAGTAGGGGTGAAACTTTCTTAGTTAAGAATATTGTTTAACTCATATATTAATTCTTTTTTTATAAATAATAATAATAATAATAATGAAGTTATAATTTAGTTATGGATAATTTCCAAAAGAAATGTGTAAAAGATTTTTAATCTGTCCCATGTTTTTGTTTTGGATGGACACTCCACCCATCATTATGGACTAGAAAGCATAATGATATCAAATGAGTGTTGAGGAATATTAAATGGAGAAGGAAAATAAAATATGATCATTAAGAAATTAATAAATTAATCAAAATAGCTAATTATTAATAAATAAATTAAGAAAGTTGTTAGAGGGTAAAACTAATTAGGGATAAAGTTAAAGGTTTGATTAAGAAATGGGGCATACATATATTAGATAAGTAAATTACATAAATTAAGGGAAATAATGGGTCATTAAAGATTAAATTAATAAGTTGGAGAAGCTCACTTATAATTTAGTTAATGTAGTTTATTTTTATGATATTTTTAATATGGATAATGTGAGATATATTGTTGGTAAATATTTTGATGCTTATCATTGATTGATACTTATATCAACTATTTAATTCATATAATTATGCTAATACATATACTAAATTAAAAACAAATTGTCTCAAATTATTTCAAAACCATAAATGATAGAAACAAATTGTCTAAAAAATGTTAATGCCTTATAACCCCTAAACCCTATAACGCTGTGAAAATGCAAGTTAGTAATGGTCCTTAAACCCTATGACGTATATAAATACACATTATATTTTAGTGTAAATAATATTACATATGTTATATTTAAAAATAAATAAATAAATAAACATTTTAAATAACATAAATTTCTAAATTTATCGGGCAAAAATATTATTATTAATTAGAATACACATGGTTTAATTAAGAAAAATAAGAAATTTATCATGAAAATATATTTAGAAAATTAAACAAATTTAAAGTGATACCACTCCCTATGGCCTAGAATGGTAGAAATGCTCTCCATCGATTAAGAGACGTAATTTTGTATCTTATTAAACATTTTGAATAAATCAAATTATATAAAAATAAAAATAAATAGATTTTTGGGTTCTGTGAACCATCAATAAATTATGAAGAAATCTTTCGGTAATAATCACATTATCATGAACAAAGTCAACCCGTTTCGAACCAACTAGTGTGGTTCATCATCGGGACTAGGTGAGAGATCAGATCACTCGTTGAGTTTAAATAGATGTAGGAAAGGCAAAGAAAACTGTTAGAATAACAACTAATTTGACTTTGAAATCCATAACGTTTAGTTCTATTAATTTAATAATTTAATTAAAAATCGAAACAGCTAATTTGAATAGTTTAATTATAAATACAAATTATTTAGGTCAATTTAATAGTTTAATTATAAATACAGATTTATTTTATTTTTATTAATATCATTTTATTATAATTATATATTATTTTATTGTAAATCTATCTAAAAAATTAAATAAACAAATAATAATAAAAAAAAAAAATAGTTCTATTAATTTAATTATTTAATTAAAAATCATAACGGCTAGTTTGAATATTAAAATTAATAGTTTAGTAAAAAATATTTAGGTTAATTTAATAGTTTAATTATATATAAAAAATGTTATTTTATTTTTATTAATTTCGTTAATTAATTATTCAAAATACCAATATTATTTTATTATAATTATATATTATTATGTTGTAATTTTATAAAAAAAGAAAAAGAAAAAGAAAAAGAAATAGTTCTATTAGTTTAATTATTTAATTAAAAATCCTAATGGCTAGTTTGAATATTGAAATTAGTAGTTTAATTATAAATAAAAATTATTTAGGTCAATTTAATAGTTTAATTATATATAAAAAATTTTATTTTATTTTTATTAATATCGTTAATTGATTATTCAAAATGCAAATATTATTTTATTATAATTATATATTATTATTTTCATAATAAAAATAAAATAAATAATTAAATAAAAATAAAAATAAAATAAATAATTAAATAAAAATAAAAATAAAAATAAAAATAAAAATAAACCTTGTTTTTATGATGACTTACATTAGATGGTTCGAAACGAATGTGATTAATAAGAAAAACATTTATCTAAAACAAAATAAAGAATAAATAATTATAATTATCAATAACTTATTTTAATTTTGGTAGAGATTCTCTATCAATATGTGTGAAAGTATCCAATCACTCATATTTTGACTTATTCAAATTACATTTAAAAAAATAATAATTATAATTATAATTAATAAATTTAAAAAATAATTATTATAATTATAATTAATTATAATTAATAATTAAACTATTCTCGATTCATTTTTAACTGGTCTATAGTTTGAGATGTAAATCTTTTTTAAAGTGAAAAAATATTTATTTTTACTAAACACTTAATAATCCATAATTAAGATAAATTTAAATTAATATTAATAAAATAATATTTAAAATTCATAAAATTATTTAATCAATAAAAATAAATTATAAAATATTAAATATAAACCAATAAGTTAAGAATCATTCATAAACAATAAAAATTGTATTAGATATCATTTTTTTGGGATTCAACAATGTTAAGAAGGTCATTCAACTATGACTATTTTCAATGTTAAGAAGATCATTCAACTATGACTATTTTCATGAGAAATAATCGTAACTAACTAATTTCTCATAATTTTTGAATAGTCCACTTAACACTCATTACATCTAGTGATATCCAATAAAAATTATTTTAAAAACTTTGTTAATACCATACACCCCAATTGAAAAGCAAGATTCCCTAAACCATATTACACTCTAGAATACACATTAAAAATGGCCATTAAACTCCATGATCATATGAAAATACATATTATAGTTTAACAAAATTATATTTTCCTACATTAAAATATAAATAACCTTAAAATACAATCTCATTATTAATCATAAATATAACAACTTTGATACACATCATTAAAATTCTAGGATGTTTCAAATTTTATACATCATCCTTAAAAACATATCTATTTTTAAATGAAATAAAACATTTATATGCATCATCCTTAAAAAAAAATTATCCAATTTGAGATGAATTCAAACATTTGAAAAATGGAGCAAAATTCCAACAAACATTTAAAATGAATCAAAATTCCAGATTGTTCAAACTTTGACATCTTATGTCACGAAATTCAAACATAGAAAGGGGAGGTTCATTGGGGCGATAAGTGTGGGTGAGTGGTGTGTGTCATCCTTAATTCTTACACAAACCCAAGTGTGGACATAACGTCATCAAGAGCCCCACAATTGGTGGGTGGCTCCTCGCCCCAAAGCTCCAATTTCTTTTGTATTTAGACTCAATATGAAAAAACCAATTTAAACTAATAATAAAAAACTGTGACCAACACGCCCACGCCCACACCCTCTCCACCTCATTACAGTTCATGGGACCAAAGTCAACTCTTGGGAGCAGAGCCGCCCCCCTTCAAGATTCTCCTAAACAGAAACCATGAGCCGCAGCAGCTTCTTAAGACCTGTCGCGCACAGCTACCTGCAAGATTTTGGAATGGCAGGGAAGGAGTGAGAAAAGATGGAAGCAACCGGCAGTAGCAGCAGTGGCGGAAGGGCCAACAGTAGTAGCAAAAACTCTTACAATCTCAGTATCAATAGGCAAAGCAGCAAGATCGGAAAACCCCTCAAGCGGAGCAGTAGCAGCGTTATTCAGCAGCAGCAGCAACAACAAGCGGGCAAGCAGCCGCCGCCTCCTCCTGTCTATAACATCAATAAGAAAGACTTCCGCGACGTGGTGCAGCGGCTCACTGGCTCGCCACTGCCGGAACCCTACCAGCCCCCTCCTCCGCCTCAACCAGTGCCTCCGCCCCCGGCCGCCGCCCCCAAGCCTCCCAATTCCCGCCTGCAGAAAATCCGCCCTCCGCCCTTGGATGGCCTCAACCCGCCGCCGTTTCACAGAGGCGGAGCAGCAGCAGGGGGAACAGGGGGAGCGCCCATGAATTCGCCCTACTTTTCCCCTCTGCCGCCGCTCACACCAGGCGACGCCGTCTGGGCCAACGCCATGGACTCGCCCGTTTCCCTCTATATGCGATATCTTCAACAGTCCACTCCCAATCCCTTCTCCCGCCCGCCTCCGGTAGCCGGATCCCCTGGCGGTTCACAACGCCCACCGTTACCCTACCCTTCTCCGCGCCTGCCGCCTGTTCTCCCTTCCCCGACTGGGCAGTTTCTTCTTCCCTCGCCGCTCCCCTCGCCCGGTTCCTTCACGCCGCTCCCCTCGCCTGGTTCATTTACCCCGCTTCCTTCTCCCGGCTCCTTCCCGCCGCTGCCCTCGCCGGGGTCATACATGCCGCTGCCTTCGCCCAATTCGATGAATTTCTTTTCTCCGTCTCCATTAGGACAATTTGGTTTCCCCGGCGGAGCGCCGTTCTTGCCTTCGTCTCCCGGCCTCACTTTTCCCCCATTATCTCCTGCGGGGCGGTTTCCTGCGGTTAGCCCTAGGTGGCGAGAGTCCTCAATGGGGGGTTTTTCGTTCCCAGAAAGAGATCGCCGTTTGTAATTATAATAATCTAGACACATCAAATACCTCGAGGTACCAATCTGAATATTATGTATTAGGTATTTTCTCAGAGATATATCAATTCCTAGATGCATGAATCTCAATTTTATATTTTCATTTTAATTATACTATTTCTGTTTCTAGATATATCAAATTGCCCATAGTTGTTTTTTTAAGTGTGACTGCTTCATATTGTTGAGTACCCTACATTTTGGATGAAAAATTTGGTCCAGTCTCACTTTAAAGAACTATAGACAATGGGCAATTTCATCAGCTGCAAAAGACTAAATTGTTAAGATATCAAATGCCATGAAGTATCAATGTTTTCATGTTATTAAAAGCTGTTGTGATGAAAGATATCAAATTGTCCATAGACTTTTGGAGTGAGACTGCTTCAAATTTTTGAGTCTCCAACGTTTGGGTAAAACCCTTAAAGATAGTTTGATGCAGTCTCACTCTGAAGAACTATGGGCAATTTTGTTAGCCTTCAACGACCAAATGATAAGCTATTGAATTCCTTGAAGTATCAGTCACAGTGTTGTGTTTCTGTGTGAACTATGCAGGTTGGAAATATATTAAATCCTTCGAGGTACGAATTTGAATGGTGGTCCGGGTTGTAGAATGATCCCAAAAGGTCCAATCGTTGCGTGGTATATGAAAACCCCAATTTGAGGCCATCGCTATTCGCCCACGGATCAGTGCTAAAATGTAGCGACCCATAGTTTAACTGTTGTGTAAACATGTAAGCACATCATGGAATTTGAAGCAGGTTTTTCCTCTGTAAAATGCCGAGGGAAAAGATAACAAAAGTTTGATGGAGGTGAGGCCACTGAGGGGCGCAAGCTGAGATCAAATTCTCTTCTTTACACACACATTAACCCTTGTAAGATGGCATTTCGAACATGGAGATAATTGTGCAGAACTGATTCTTTTTGCCAAATGTAGATTCTCTGTTTTTTTATTCGGATTTTCAGATAAGTACACTGTAATGTATTCTTTGAGAAAAAGAAGTTCGTATATTTGATATGCTTCTTTTTGGACCTGTAAGCTGTTAGCCAGTGCTTTTTATATGCTTTTGCAGAATGTACTCTCATGTATTCTTTGAGAAAAATAAGTTATAATGTTCGACATCCATCTTTTTGGTAAAAGCTGTGGTCATTAGTCCGTTTTAGGTGTTGCTGGTATTAATTTTAGTTCTATCAGAGAAGTTTGTGTTACTGTAATCTATCATTTGCTCATTGATTTGGATTTAAAGAATGTAACATCTAATCAGAGGCCTGTAAACTGTAAGTATTGTTGCCATATATAATTCGGATTCTATACAATTTGGGATCAATTGTATAAGAAAAAATAAATCTGGAAAAAAATTATGGAAGGATATATATCGACGTTAATAGGAAAAAACATACCAGTTATACAAAAAGTTTAGGAAACCTTTCTTTCCTTCTCTAAAATGACACTCCTGCATTATAAAGTCCCTAGCCTAGTCTATTGCTGCTTGTATTTACAAATGCCTATGCCAGTCTGTGAATCCAAGTATAGTAAAAGTTGCAGCTTTGTACGGAAAGGCCTTCTTCAGCTGAATTCTGCTATTATGTCTGGAAGCAGAATCTTTAATAAAAAGTAGAAAATTGAGAGTGCATTCAGTCATAATAGCAATGAAAACTAGAAAATTGTGGGTCTCATGTTTTACGTGGCTTGCATTATTCTTGGTTGGTAACTTCACTTCAAAAGGCAATTGGAATAACAGTAGTTGGCTGTTTATTGACAATGGAAAGTCCCCTTTGCTCTTTTTATTTTGGGCTCTTTTGGTTGGGTATCAAGTTCCTTTGCACAGTGGTTTTTAGCAAACTTTATCTAAGGAATGAGATTGTTGCCTTGACCTGACCTTTGTATTTTTTCTAGTTCTGCCAGAAATTTCCCATGTTTAGGAATAATGTACAAGCTTGAGTAAATTGTTATTTTCAGGAATAATTTTTTTTTTTGGTTGTGTATCAAGTTTCTTCGTGCAATGGTTTTTGGGAAGACTTACCTAAACAATGCGATTGTTGGCCACACTTGATTAAACTGTTAGGTTAGGATTAAAAAAGAAGCAGAACATCTATGTTATGTATTTCAAGAGGGTCAGGTTGTAGAAAAAATTTAATTCTTGCAAATAGACTTATTAGAATCAGATATATACTGTTATTAGAGGCAGAGCTTTTGTCTTTTGGGTATATCTGGACCTTGTTCCATGGCGATGGATAAATTAGTTTTATTACAATTATTCTCCAGTGTATGTAGTTGATTTACAGCACCTGCCATTATTCATGGTTGAGTTCATGTATTTATTTTATTTTATTTTTGTCAAAATTATATAAGATTGCTATTGCCCAGTATGACTAATAACTGAAATTATTGAACTGGATATCCGTTTTGTTAATTTCTACGTTTTTGCCTTTCAGTATTTTTCAACCAATATGTTTGTCCAAAACTGTAGTTATTGAACTGGATAGCCATTTGTTTTTTTATGTTTTGCTGACATTTGGGAATTGGGGGGAGTTTTGGAATGGCTGGAGAGATCCTAAAAAATAATAAAAACTAATATTTTAATTGATCTGCGCTTTGACATTGATTTTATCGATGTTTCCTGACATTTGGGGATTGGGAGTTTTTGAATGGCTGGAGAGATTCCCAAAAATAATAAAAATTACTAATATTTTAATTGATGCGCAAAGTGTGAGGCTTCGACATTGATTTTGTTGGGGTTAAATATACTTGTTCCATCCTGGTCTGCATTTTTCTAACAGAACTGGATTCCCATCTTGTTAATATCTATGGTTTTCCGAGGTTTGGGCGTGGGGTTCTAGAAAATTTGTGGCAGCTTATATACTTAGTTTTAATTGATGTGCAGAATGTACTAATTTGGAAGACTCTTTCGTTCTATTTATACAACGCAGTGTTTGAAGTTTTACAGCAGGCTCTCAGAAATTGATTTCTGTGGAATTATTGAAGGTTTGGAATTTTTCGTTGGCAGTTTTTGCAAATTGAAAACAGATTCATGATGTTTAGTTAGTATCTGCCATCCTACTGTATTCTGGAAATCGTTGAAATTGCATGGCAATTGGTATTTTCCGGGACACAAGATAGGCAGATGAGACAAAAAGTGGTGTTATACAAAACCCTTACTGTTAAAACCCTTAATGTTAAAACATGCAGTGGCATTTTCCATTTCCATTGAGGATAGCATGGCATCCACCAAGTACCAGGAAATGTCTTTGGACATCCTCTGGAGACAGTGGGACATCTCAGGGATAGCAAACTGTCTATCCCAGTGACGTCTTGAGACATTTTCAGACGTTTCCCCTCCTTGGGGTGGAGGGATACAGGAAATGCAGAGGACATGCCCCCACTGAATACTGATTAATGCAGCTACACGTTGTGGCGGCTATGATATTGCTACAGTGCATGAATTAAAACACTGAAATGCCTTGAATGTAAATTCTCGTAGATAAAAGTATTTCACAAAAAGATATTTTGGCATGCATTTCTCCCCAGATATGAGAAGCATAGATTGTGTTTGACATAAATGTTCAATAGCTATTGGGCAGACAGCCTGACACTAAACTGATATGAGAAGCATAGATTGTGTTTGACATAAATATTCAATAACTATTGGCCAGACAGCCTGACACTAAACTGATAAGAATGATGGAAAAAGGTCCAGATTCTTTTGCAATCATGAACCTCTAAAAGGTCCAAATTATTTTCTAATCATGAATCCCTAAAACGTCCAATTTTTTACCTATGGTTTCATTAGTAAGTTCCTCTCTGAATTGGGGCATGGGAGTGCTCTCTAGCTGTTATGCTGTTATCAAGAAGTTTCACAAAATAATGATAGACCATATAGACCATGAAGGGCGGTGACCGCACATGTTAGCCCTGTCATTTTAGGAGCAAGGAAAAAGTTGGCAGTCAGTCCGGGCTAAGATCTGCTTAACTGACTCCAATTTAAAAGTTGAAATTTCTCCCATCAGACAGATGCTTATCAATATGAGATGTACCACGTACTCCCGCCTGCTTGTTGGATCATTCGTTTGTGTCCAAAAAGAACTCTTTCCCAAACGGTAAGGGGCAGCAATGGAAATGCCATACTCGCTAGTTGTCTATACCCTATAACCTCTGGCAACTTGCAGTTATGCATCACATGCCAAACTGTTAAAAGAATTGGGACTGGGAAATTCTCTTTCATGTAATTCTAGTTTTAAGCCCATTTACAAGGAAAACGAAAACACTTCCATTTTTTAAATGTGGAACTCTTACTGTAAGTCAACCTCTGGTGTGGCTTGGATTAAACATTCTGCCATTTTTTAAATGTCGAACTCTTACTGCAAGTCATCCTCTGGTGTGGCTTGGATTAAACATTCTTCCAGTTTTTGCTTTGGAAGAAACATTGAATACAGAATTTTGAATCGGTGAATTCTTAAAAGCAATGGATCATAAGGCTTATGAAACATTGAATACTTACATACAGAATTTTGAATCGGTGAATTTTCTAAAAGCAATGAATCATAAGGCTTATGATTGCTGCACAATGTTGAATTCTGTATGAAGGTACGGTGATTACAAGGGTTATTTATGACGCCATGCAAATGTGGAATGTTTAATTCTAAGAACGTGTTATGTCGTGCGGGACCTGGGATCATCCCATGGTAGGTTGGTCAAGGCTCTCATCTTTTAAGCTGGAGATGCAAAGTTTAAACTTTTAGAGTTAAGTTCATAGCTCCTTATAGATGAGATAAACGAGACTCTCATCTGGCTTCGGCAGAATCTTCCAAACCATGGTAGGTTGGTCAAGGCTCTCATCTTTTAAGCTGGAGATGCAAAGTTTAAACTTTTAGAGTTAAGTTCATAGCTCCTTATAGATGAGATAAACGAGACTCTCATCTGGCTTCGGCAGAATCTTCCAAACCAATTCAATCAATCTTCCAAACCAATTCGATAAAAGCATGAAAAGTTTAGTATGGAGTTAAGTGTTATAGCTCCTCACAGTTTGAAAAGTTATTACCTATATTTTGTTAAAAAAACCTACCTGCAGACTCTAGACTTGTGGAATGATGGCACTGTTTAGACTTTTGGAATGGATCAGAAAGCTATGATGGCCGTGGAAAAGTAGTCTTTCTGCTCGACCGGAAAGAATCTTTACTAATTCCGGGAGGAATTTTCCATACTAATTCCATAAAAACATGAAAAGTTTCGTTTGGATCTAGCTGGACTTCCATTTCAGCTTTTGACTCTATAATGAAAAAGGCTTGAAAAGTAAAAAATTTATTGATTATGTAGTACAGGAAACTTTTGTTCTGATCAGAGTGACTTCCTTTTCAGCTTTTAAGCCTATAAGGTGAAGGGTAGATGGTGTGAAAAAGTCAAAAAAGTTATTTGGTATGTAGCACGAGGAATGTGAAAGTGAACGGTATATGGTGTGAAAAGTCAACAAATTTATTTGGTATGTAGCACGAGGAATGTGAAAGTCTTGTTCGCATCATGGTTAGCCACCTATTCACTGTTCAGCTTTCAAGGCGCAATTGAAGCCATGAAGGTGATATGGCGTGAAAGGTTAAGGATAATATTTATCATGTTAGCACACGAGGAATGTGTGGTATTTTACCAAAGTATTCTTTGTAGATGAAATTGAGCAGCAGCCTGCCGTGGTCTCCTTCTGTGCTTAGTCTGATGTCAAAAAGTGCCTATCAACATTTCTTTTGTTGGTTGGGCTATGGCTTGATGGTAAAACTGGTGGGAGTTAACTTTAATTGGTCAGGTGTTTTCATCTGCTCTTATCCACTTGAGAATCCGCAGTGTGATGCCTCCGGGGAGATTGACCCCACTGTGGCCCAAAGAAATATTCCTTTTTTGTTTTTCATGGATGTTGAAGAGTGACAGTGGCCTAAATTATTATGTGGGAAGTTTTTTCGGAACTTATCATTATCTTATATAGGGACCTTTGATCACTTAGCCTGAGATATACCAAGTGAATGACATTGAACTTGTATGAGTCTTTCCTCAGCAAGGATGACTGCATTTGAAGGCTCAGAATTTGAGCAATTGCAGATCCGAATACATCAGTAAATCTAAATATGATTTTGAGGCCCAGGCTGAACAAATTTGTTTAAATGTCAAATTCTTCTTCAAAAAAAGGTTGAAATGTCAAATAGACATTTTACAGCCAATATGAACAGATAAGACACATGTTGGTTGGGTTATGGCTTGAGTATCACCCTATGCAATGATTGTTAACTGGACTATTTGAAAATCATGAGAAATTAGTCAGTTACTACTACCTCTCATAAAAACGGTCATAGATAAATGACTTACTTAACACAGTTGAATCTCAAAAATGATATCTAATATTTATTTTGTTTTAATTTTTCACTTTAGGTTTTTTTGGTTTTGTCTGGATTAGCTCTAATGTTGTGTGGAAAACCAATGTATAATAGCGAAACAAACTTGTGAAAAATCAGTAAATCACTAAGATTATGTGAGACTTGATTAAGCTAGATAGTATGATTAAGTTTGTCTCCCAACCTCTGCCAATAAAATTTTGTGCCTGAGAATATCAATGTTTATTTATGCAGTGGCATGGACATTACAGTACTGTATAAAAATGGCTTGTGTATTACAGATTTTCATTTAGTTTTAGTCTTCATGTTGAAACAGAATACACGTGACGACATGAAAACAATGTGCAAGAGCATGTGAATTGCCTGTCGCTATGGACATTTACTAGATTTCTGATTCCTCTACCCCACATGGCCGACATTACTAGATTTCTGATTCCTCTACTTCACACGGCCTTTTGAAAATGATTGGGTCACGGGATTCAAGTAATGCTCCCAATTATGCCACCATAAAAGAATCTGTTAGAATGTCATGTTAGCAACAGAATGGTCATTGCCATCCATGACCTAGAAAATCATCAGATTTTCTTTCAAATGGTTGCATGGGCCGCTAATGTTAACTTGTAAAATCATCAGACTTTGTTTTAAATGTTGCATGCATGTTATATATGTATATATATGTGTGGGGGTCTATTCCACTGCTTTTGTATTTAAAGAGCGCACATTATTCAGCACATAGCATTGTCTACCGATGCTAATATATTGGATTTTGATGTTTAGTTGGAAAATTTATTGAGAAATATAATTAATTCCATTTTTTTTTGGTAATCAAGGTTAAATTATATTAATTCGAAATGAAACATTACATATGTTACAAGTTGAGTTGGTAAGATGCGTTTAACCAATCTCAACCTTTGTTGTTTTCATAGTTGCGTATGTATGGGGATACCTCCGTGGAAGAAGACAGCGTTGAAATAATATCAGACAAAAAATTACAAAATGTGCCATGGCACCAGTGAAGGTAAAGGTTTTGTTGTAACCTAATTCAACTCAGCGAAAAGTCAAGAGAGGTTTTGAGCAATTCAATGTTGTTGAGGAACAGTTAAAATTTCAAGAAGAATATGCTCGAAAGGATAACCACAAGCTCAACGAGGATTCGTCATCACATGTGCACCAGAACCAAAATCAAGGAAGCAACAACATTGGAGGTATAATCTAAGCCAGAGGGGCAACAAAGAAAAAAACGTGCCGAAAGGGTCAAGTCGGGCTCATACACGTGTAGAACAGTTCAAGAGCGGAAACGATGGGCACGTTTAGAACGTTGCACATCGGACAGGGTCGAGTTGGGCTCATTTGCAAGCTCAGGTGGGACTAGTGCGATAGAACATCAGATAAGCTTAAGAGGGTTACACCGTGGAGCAAACAAACTAATTTCCTGAAGGCGGAGAAATGGCGCATTTCTCTTAAAAACTTAAGAGTTTTGGAGGAGGCGCAAAGGGAAAAATAGATGGTCGGGATCAAAGCACAAACCTGGAGCGGAGAGATGGACGACGAAGATTAAATGGCAAATCGCAAATTGCAAGTTTCAAAGGATAGGCGCGGGAGGTAAATGTTAAAATCACCGAAGTGCGATATGTGATGCAGTGGGGCCCGATCGCAAATCACAAATCGCAAGTGTTAAAGAATAAGTGCGGAGGTAAATGTTAAATTCGCTGAAGTGCGATATGCGATGATGTGGCAAGCTGATGTCGCAAATGACATGGCCCCGACCCCGCAGATCGCAGTTGATTTGTGATGATGTGGTAAAGTGACGTGGCAAGGTGACATGGCAGATGACGTGGCCTTGGCCCACATACTGCACATCGCAAGTTTTAAAAGTCAAGTGCAAAGGGTAAGTGTTATAATCGCCAAAGTGAGATGTGTGATGTTGTGGGGCCCGATCGCAAATCGCAAGTTTTAAAGGATAACTGCGAAGGGTTCATGTGAAAATCGTCGAAGTGCGATGTGCGATGCGGTGGCACCCGATCGCAAATCGTAAATCGCAAGTTTTAAAGGATAAGTGTGAAGGTAAATGTTAAATTCGCCAAAGTGCGATATGCGATGATGTGGCCCCGACCCCACAGATCGCAGTTGATTTATGACGATGTGGCAAAGTGACGTGGCCGTAGCCCGCATACCGCACATTGCAAGTTTTAAAAGTTAAGTGCAAAGGGTAAGTGTTATAATCGCAGAAGTGCGATGTGCGATGCGGTGGGGCCCGATCGCAAATCGCAAGGTTTAAAGGATAACTGCGAAGGGTTCATGTTAAAATCGTCGAAGTGTGATGTGCGATGCGGTGGGACCCGATCGCAAATCGTAAATCGCAAGTTTTAAAAAATAACCGCGGGAGGTAAGTGATAAAGTCGCTGAAGTGCGATGTGCGATGCCAGGGGGGACCCGATCGCATACCACACATCGCAAGTTTTAAAGGTTAATTGCTAAAGAAAAGTTAAAAACAATGACGTGAAGTACGATGTTGGGCGGATGCGATGTGGTTTCAAAAGTGAACTCCAAAGGTTTTCAAATCCGGAGGTAAGACATTTCTTGTGTTAAATCGCATCGAAGGAAGAAAGGAGGATTATAACATAAAGTCGGTGAAACGCCATGATAATGGAAGAAAGCTTGAACGTGGGTAGAGACACTCAGGTAAGTGCCCCGACACAAAGCAAAGGAGAAGAGAAGACTAAACACGGTAGGCACGCGCAGGAGAGGCAGAGTCAGGGAGCAGGGGACATGATGACAATGTTCGAAATGAAAAAGCATGGGCAGAGTCGGGTGGAGATGTGTTTATGCATGCTGTTAGGACATCACAGCGGAAATGGAAGGAGACACATCAACAACAAATCAGACTCAGCAAAAGGATTATATTCCAAGTGTATTCTGTTTTCTTTGTTAAGATCGAAGCTACAACGATGTCCTCAATTACAATGTAATAAATAGTTTAACAGTTTAGGCAGTTTAGGAGTTTCAAGAAGCTTAAGCAGTTACAAACTGTTTTTGATGTATTTAAGCAAGGGAAAATAAAAGAAAGGGTTTCCGAGTTCTGGACCTCTTGGGGGATTACATTTTGTACTTCTTTTTCTTATGGGTAAATGAAAGAAGCAGTAAGTTTTCTGCCACTGTTGATGTTGATTCGTGTTTCTTGTGCCATTTTGTGTCATTTCTTCTTTGAATGAAGTAAAGTAATGTAGCAATGAGTCTCTTAATTACATCTGTGAGTCAGAGTTAAATAACCTTAATTTGCACTCCTTTACTCTTTCACTCCTTCTCTTCTCCCTTCACAAATTCTCTTTGAAACTTAAAAGTAATAGATTATGTGTTTACAACATATTATTTTGAGTTTCCCCTCTCTTCACAAACTCCTGGAGAAACTTTAAAGTAATAGATTATGTGTTTACAACATATTATTTCGAGTTTCCTCTCTTTCCATGAATTTCCTCTAAAACTTAAAAGTGATAGATTCTGTGTTTTCAACATATTACTTTGAGTTTCCCCTGCAATTCTTCTTTTCATTCAGATATCAACAGTGAATGGCATTATAAAATCTTTTATTATTCCAGATCATTAAGGGTTTTAGAAAAGTAGTTTCCAAAGGGATAGAACAAAGACCTCATGATAAAATCATTAATGTGACACATTTTTAAAATGTCTTCAACACTAATTCTTTTTACAACCGAAGGATTGTCTCTTAAAATATGACATTTTTTGGCACCGTTGTCAGGGACAAAGGCACAAAGTTATTTTTCTGTGGGTATTGAAATCTATTTATTGATGGTGAACAAGATTTAGATACAAATTTGGTTGTTTATTATTCGCTTGACGACTCCACTGATGAAGGTTTCATTAGATGAGGAATTCTGTGGGAAAGAAAATGAGAAAGCACCGTGGAAAATACAAAGATCAGAGTTGAATATTTTAAAAGAAGTTTTATTTTTCACTATCTGTTTGGTGGTCTATTTTCCCTTACACATCAAGAAGATTGCTTCATGCTTTATTTTCTCAGAAGATTATAAGGCCCAAAATGTACATTCTTTATTAGAGAAAGAAGATTTTTCTTCCGATTGTATTATTGATCTTGACACAACTTTATCCCCTAAATATGAAAGGAGAGATGATTGTTGCATTACTATTCCTGAAAGTAATCTGTCACAATCTGGACATAAAGGTGAGAATTCATCATCTTTGGGTGATAACATTCTACCTCATAAGCAATCTGCTTCTTTCCAGCTTGGAACCATGGTGATTTTCAAACCCTTGGTGCTGCTCACAATCCTCCATCAATATCCTTCAAAAGGATTCAAATTTTTGCGAAGTTTTTCTGGAGAGGAGGAAGATATTTCAGCTGGACAACATATCTCAGAATTTGAGTACTTTCTGGACAAATTTCAAATTATTTATGAAGACGTGGCTTTAAGGATGTTTTGTCATTCATTAAAGCAGGGCACTCAACAATGGTTCCAGTATTTGGAAGCAAGTTCAATTAGTTCCTGGCAAGGTTTTCAAGATATATTTCTTAGATATTGGGGCGAGCGTAAGTCATATAAAAAATACCTTTTGGAATTATATTCTATCCAAAGGCAGAGCAATGAATCAATCGCTGAGTTTAATAGGAGGTTTCAAAAAAATTATTTCAGCATGCCAAAAGAGATTCGACCTCCTGAAGCTGAATCTATGGTTTACTATTTGAGGGCTCTTTCTGTTGTCTTGGCTTTTTATCTCAAGGAGAGAAAGCCTTGCACTTTAGCGCTGATGTTTCTTTATGCACAAGAAATCGAAGATAATGTGTGGGCTTGTAGAGATTTCTCTTGTCATGTTGAAAGAACAAGTTTTGTTGAAGACAAGAGGACCTGTCAAGAAAACATTGGAATTGCTTTACAAGAGAATGCAAATTCAGAGATGAATAAGGATTTTCAAAAGGGGTTAGGGGGATTCTTGTATTGCTGAAACACAAGAATTCAAGCATTTTGAAGATTCTGGTCGGAAATTCATTGCAACAACTGAACTACATGCTAAAAGCCTGGAAGATCATTACAATTTTCATAATTTTAATGATTTTGTGAATAGAGGAGAAACTAATGGAGCTTCTCAGGTGTGTTTGCAGGAGGGGGAAGATTTTTGTCAAGAATTGGAATTATATGAAGAACGCCAGCGTTATGAGGAACAAACCTTAGATTTATATTTCCGGCCTAAATGGTTATCAATAGAAAACAACAATCAATCTTCTCACATACAACCTCAAATTTAGGAGTCAAACAGTGAAGGAAGCTGCCCTGTTCAAAGAAGTCTACATCAACAAGATGTTCAAGAAAAGGAGACAACCGAAAATTTGTCTTGTCAATTCTATGAGCCAATGGCTGACTATATGACAACTTTCTTTTGTCGACAACAAGCATTTATGCAAGGTTATGTACAAAGCTCTGTATCTGGAAAATTTTCATTGTACATCCTTGTTTTGATTTTCAAATTTCCACAGTATGGGGGCATTAAGTCTAACACAGAGATGTTGGATTGGTGCCATTGGAAGGCTAACTTCAAATGATTGAGTTCAGACATGAATACATATGTAGGAGTTGTGCATAAATAAGCTCAGAAGTTGAGCATTTTTAGTTGTAGTATTTCTAATTCGATATTTTCAGCTTAAGAATAAAGGAAGAAGTCCAAAGCGTAGCAGGTTTCTGGAGGTTTTCATACTGGATCATCTCCCATTTGGGATTGATTCCATGCCCAATAAAGTTTGTTGATCTTCAAGTGCTCTTTGACTCCATGCCCAATAAAGGCTACTTATCTATAAGTGCTCTTTGACTCCATGCCCAATAAAGGCTACTGATCTACAAGTTCTCAGCACTTTGCTACCAAAATGCTGTCCCCAATTGGAGCCAGATGCTGTACCCTAATTCGACTCAGCTAAAAGTCGAGAGATTCTGAGCAATTCAAGGTTATTGAGGAACAATTGTTAAAATTTCAAGAAGACCTGTAATATGCTCGAAAGGATAACCACAAGCTCAATGAGGATTTGTCATTACATGTGCACCAAAACCAAAATCAAGGAAGCAACAACATTGGAGGTATAATCTAAGCCAGAGGGGCAGCAAAGAGTAAAGCGTGCAGGAGGGGTCAAGTCGGGTTCATTCACGTGCAGAACAGGTCAAGATCTGGACCGATGGGCACGTTCAAAACATTGCACCCCAGACAGAGTCGAGTCAAGCTCATTCACAAGCTTAGGAGGGACTAGTGTGGCAAAACACCAGATAAGCTCAGGAAGATTACACCGTGGAGCAAACAAACTAATTTCCCGAAGGTGGAGAAATGACACATTTCCCTTAAAAACTTAAGAGTTTTGGAGGAGACGCAAAGGGAAAAACAGATGGTCGGGATCATAGCACAGAACTGGAGCGAAGAGATGGACGACGAAGCTTAAATTTCAAACCGCAAATCGCAAGTTTCAAAAGACAGGCGCGAGAGGTAAATGTTAAGATCGCCGAAGTGCAATATGCGATGCGGTGGGGCCCGATTGCAAATCACAAATCACAAGTTTTAAAGAATAAGTGCAGAGGTAAATGTTAAATTCGTTGAAGTGCGATATGCAATGATGTGGCCCCGACCCCACAGATCATAGTTGATTTATGATGACGTGGCCCTGGCCCGCATACCACACATTGCAAGTTTTAAAAGTTAAGTGCAAAGGGTAAGTGTTATAATCGTCGAAGTGCGATGTGCGATGTGGTGGGGCCCGATCGCTAATCACAAATCGCAAGTTTTAAAGGATAACTGTGAAGGTTTCATGTTAAAATTTCCGAAGTACGATGTGCGATGCGGTGGGGCCCGATCGCAAATCGTAAATCGCAAGTTTTAAAGGATAACCGCAAGAGGTAAGTGATAAAGTTGCCGAAGCGCGATGTGCGATGCCAGGGGGTACCCGATCGCATACCGCACATCGTAAGTTTTCAAGGTTAACTGCTAAAGAAAAGTTAAAAAAAATGACATGTGAAGTGCGATGTTGGGCAGATGCGATGTGGTTTCAAAAGTGAACTCCAAAGGTTTTCAAATTTGGAGGTAAGACGTTTCTTGTGTTAAATCACATCGGAGGAAGAAAGGAGGATTATAACGTAAAGCCGATGAAACACCTTGATAATGGAAGAAATTCTGAACGTGGACAGAGAGATTCGGGTAAGTGACCTGACGCAGAGCAAAGGAGAAGAGAAGACTAAACACGACAGACACACGCAAGAGAGGCAAAGTCAAGTAGCATGTGACATGATGACAAAATTCGAAACACAAAAGCATGGGCAGAGTCAAGTGGAGATGAGTTTATGCACACTGTTAGGACATCACAGCTGAAACAGAAGGAGACACATCTACAACAAATCAGAGTCGGCAAAAGGATTATATTCCAAGTGTATTATGTTTTATTTGTTAAGGTCGAAGCTACAATGGTGTCCTCAATTGCAATGTAATAAATATTTTAACAGTTTAGGCACTTTAAGAGTTTCAAGAAGCTTGAGCAGTTACAAACTGTTTTGATGTATTTAAGCAAGGGAGAAAGAAATCAAGGGGTTCCGAGTTCTGGACCTCTTGGGGGATTACATTTTGTACTTATTTTTCTAATGGGTAAATGAAAGAAGCAGTAAGTTTCTTGCAACTGTTGATGGTGATTCGTGTTTCTTGTGCCATTTTGTGTCCCTTCTTCTTTGAATGAAGTGAAGTAATGTAGCAACCAGTGTCTTAATTACATCTATGAGTAAGAGTTAAATAATCTTAATTTGCGCTCCTTCACTCCATCTCTTCTCCCTTCACAAATTCTATTTGAAACTTAAAAGTAATAGATTCTGTGTTTACAACATATTATTTTGAGTTTCCCCTCTCTTCACAAACCCCTGAAGAAACAACATATTATTTCGAGTTCCCTCTCTCTCCATGAATTTCCTCTAAAAATTAAAAGTAGTATATTCTGTGTTTTCAACATATTACTTTGAGTTTCCCTTGCAGTTCTTTTTTTTCATTCAGATATCAGCAGTGAATGAAATTATGAAATCTTTTATTATTCCAGATCATTAAGGGTTTTAGAAAACTAGTTTCCAAAGGGATAGAAAAAAGACCTCATGATAAAATCATTTTTGTGACACACTTTTAAAATGTCTTAAGCACTTATTCCTTTCACCACTGAGGGATTGTCTCTTAAGATACAACAGGTTCTATAATAATAGTTGGAATAACAAAAAACTAGAAAACGCTGCGCAACCATGTAGTCATGGTGCGTTTGCATCATCCTCTGTGTCTTGAGCTTTTTCTTCGATACGACAGGCATACTCCTACGCTATGGCCTCCTTTTCAGCAGTAGGTTGGTGCAGAGACCTGGAGGCAGGTGCACAAAAGATGGGAGCGACCGGGTACTCAGCATCCGGTACCTGCGTCCAAGTGCCCTCTAAGTCCATTATCCAAACGTCGATGTCTTCCCCCTCCTCCTCCTGAACCAGAAGAGGCTCAGTTTTGCGGGGCTTGGGGTGCTCCTGGTGTGTAATGGTGGATTTCCTTGGTTTGCTTCTGACTCTCTACGATTCATGAATGGGGGCTTCCTCCTCCTAGTCGTGCGCAGGGCTCTGGGGGGCATCCTGGCGTGACTACCCGAAGAGGAGCCCTCAAAGGACTCTAAACGGTTATCGGGCCCTCGCTGGTAGCGGCCGAGAAACACACCTCGTTGGCTGCCTCTGATTGTTCTTTGGCACAGTGTCGAAGCCATGGGATGTTGAAGCAGAGGGTAGGTGCGGAAATGAGAGGTACGGTGAAGAGGTTCAGACCGGAGACAATGAGTGCGCAACAAAGTGCTGTTGGGTAGCGAGGTGCGCAAGTGGAGTTTGTGCAGACGAGAGATCTTGGTGATGAGAACACACAGTCTGGATAAACTAGCACAACAAAGGGAGTTGAGGCGTGGCACACATTCAGGGAGGTGCGCGTTCGGGATGGATCTATGCAGTGCGGCTCTGGGGAGAGAGCTATGTAGCAGGAAGGGCATGCAGGTGGGCTGAAATAGAAACAAAAAATCCAAAAGGAGCAGACTTTGAGTAACATTATACAGAAGGGATTCTCCTTTTATAGACCTATGACACAACCGTAGATGTTGAGCATCATTATGACATGCTCGCAGGTGCATGCTGCGGCAATTTTCATGAGGGAGCCTGTGCTTCGAGTTATGGAAGAGTGTCATATCCATCTGAGAGCTCATTCAAATGATTGTAACTGAGAGGAACCACACAGGGTGGTCACTGGGTTTGCGTATCTTCTGGATGCCTTGCCTCCGTTACCTCATTGGAATTATTGCAGAGAGGTGGATTTGCTTCAAGTGAGGGCCTGCGTAGCAGATCTTCATCCTCTCGAGCGTGGGAGGGGTTGTGTCCATATGTGCGTTCCATATCATCCACATCCGGGGATAATTAATTCCAGGTTTATTAGTAATTAGGAAATGAGAAAAATTACATATTGTATTACTTAATGTATTTAGACATATTTACATAAAATGTTGCATGGAAATTAATAATGTCTAAATAGTTTGACATCTGTCAAACTATTTCAACTACTATAACTTATATTTTCAAAAAAATTTGCGTGATTTTGTCATAATCTTGTTGGAGTTTCCATTAATTTCCAAGCTAATTTGTGGGTTCTTTAGACTACTCTAAACATAAATGCCTAAAAAATTTCAGAAGAGCCCTCCACCATAAGGAGAGCGGGTTTCCAGCAGGCTTCCCTGCTTCCAAATTCCCATATATTTGACTTATGCACAAACCATATATCTGACTTCTGCATAGAAAGTCTATTCCTAAGTCAGTTGACTAATCTTACTTTTAATGTTGATATTAATTCTATAATTTTTTTCAAAAATTACCTTGAATCTCCCATCTTGGATGATGTGTTCTGATTATTTGTATTTTTTGATTTATTTTGAATACCCAATAATGTCAAACATTGTTAATACTGGGAAAATCCATCATGTTATTGGTAGAAATTGAACCTGGGTGGAGAACATTCCATTACTTCTTCCCAACCACCCTAAATAACCCAATTGACAAGAGAGAAAAATAACAATCATTTCTCTCAACTACCTAAAATCCAATTAACAAATTTAAACAATAATATTATTAATAATATAATAAAACTAATATAACTTTTTATTTAAAAAATAATTCTATATTTTTTAATTAAAATAATTAAATTATAATTAAATAATTAAAACTTTGCACCACTTTTGATTCAAGAATAAAATAATACTTTTCAAAATTCTTAAAACCATTCAAAGGTTTTGCAAATAACATGTTAAAAATTATATTCCTAAATTAATAAAAATTTAAAAATACATAAAATTTAAAATTTCCTTCACAATATTTTCAAAGCTCTGGAAATTCAAAATTTGAAGAGCCAACACCAGTTTAGTACACAATTAATATGACGTGCAGTTTGGGAGGGGAGCGTTAGGCAATTGACTTGCATGTTTTGGGACCAAAGGTTAAGTTTGAAAAGGTTTAATTGTTTTTAATATATATATATATAAAATTAAAATTTCATATTATTTTTTATTATTTAAAATGTAATTTTAAAATATAATTGAGTTTAATATTTTTAAAATTTAAAATTTATATTTTTAATTAATTTATATTATTTTTTAAATTTTATATAGAAAAAAAATTAAATGATGGCATTAAGTTTTATTCATTTAAATCTATTTGAAACCATGATTTTATTATATGTATTTTAAATCTCGTTGAAAGCCACTATTTTATTACATGTATTTGGGGATATAAAAACAAATTATAAAAGGTTAAAATTTAAACTAATTTAATATATATATATATATATATATATATAATCATTAATATTTTTCTAGTAATTTTGATCATTATGTACTTGTATCATCATGTTAACTATATAATAAATCATGTTGATTCTTGCAACATAATGTTGAAAACACTGAAGATGATTTATTTAAAGTTAATTTAAAACAATTCTTTTTAGGTAGATAGTTGATGTATTTGCATTATAATGGTGAAAAATAATCAAGCTAGTTTAGTTAAAGTTATTTATTATTTTTTGATATTTTTTTCTTTATTATCTATGGTTATTTTTTATTTATAAGTAATAATGTTATCAAACTAAAAGTAATTAAGTTGGGATTGTTCACTCTTAAACTTCATAATCAAAGGGGACTTTTAACTCATCATTAATATGATATTTAAAATCCTCTCTTTATTAATAAAGTCTCTAAAAGTTAGAGATGGGAAAGTAGTTTGGAAATAGTATTTAAAATATTGCTTTTCATTCTTGTAACTCTCACTTCACATGTCATAAGACAAGGCAATAAAATTGTAAATCTATTGACCAATAAAAGGTGTGTTAGTTAATCTAGTCAAATAAGCACTACTTGGCCTCTACCCTCGTCTGATCTAAAACATCAATGCTTGGACCTTGCCACACATGATTCTTCTCCCTTGGATGAGGTGATAGGGAGGGGACAGTCGGGTTGGGGGTGCGTGGCCATCGCCCAAACAAGTATTGTAGCTAGCAGGCATGGCACAACATCCCCTGCCCTTAATTTATACCACTTGCCATGCCCATCATGATGGCAACTGTCTTTATGTGTGGGGAGGTTTATAGATTGATTTAGTGTTTGATATGAAGTCAGTTTCCCATCACCTCAAAGGAGATGAGAAAAGTTGTGAGGCACCGTTCCACAAGACCATTTGGGTTTATTGCATGAAGAAACTACACCGTGCACATAAAGATATGAAGAGCATGTGCACAAGCAAGTCATTACTTGAGTTGGTAAGCATTTGGATGCATAAACCTTGCATCAAACGATGTAGATGGGCACTCATGGCCTTCAGTTTCCCTTTGCAGTTTTCATGGTTTGAGAGGGGGGGCTTTCCTATTAAAGCTCAAACATCATTGTAGACATGCACCAGGTCTAGCTATTGTCATTTTGGGCATCTCAGGTTCTCAGTTCTCTTCTGTTTTTTCTTGCATTTTGTTTTTCTCCCTCCCTTAACAGTTTCCTTGTTGTTTTCCTCTTGTTCCCTCTCCGCTCCTTCTACCCTTCAACTCCAAAATTCGTTTGGTGTCATCTCGAGCTCTCAACAACCCCCTCTTGCAGGTTCCACATAAGTGTGGTTTTCATTAGGGTCATTTTGAGGTCTAAAATGGGCCTCCAAAGAAAAATGTACAACCAAAATAAACTTTATACGAACCTATAGGATTCAAGATGATGATGTCAACCATGGGGGATGATTCACCATTTTTGGAGTAAAAAAGTGAAAAGATTAAAAAATCATATAATAATAAAACTAATTTTCCAACTTGTATTTTCTACTTATCTGCCTAAGTTTTTACACATTTTGAGTGGAAATAATTGTTGGATGCAATTTATTTCCTCATCCAAGGAGTACCCATGTTCCATACTTTCGATGGACTCTGCTACATGAAAAATTAGAAATATATGAAAAAACATGATTACAATCACGTTTTTCATGTATTTCTCATTTTTTGTGTAGCAGGGCCCATCGAAAGTTTGCAACATGGGTACTCTTTGGATGAGGAATCAAATTTTGCATCCAACGAGTGTTGCCGCTCGAAATTTTAGTAAACCCATAGGGAGAAAAGTTGAAAATACGAGTTGGAAAAATAGTTTTTTCTTTTTTCCCTCTAAAATTTGATGATGTAATCTAAAATTTGTTGTTTCCACTATTATTTTATAATTTCCTTAGGAGGCCCATTTTAGACCTCAAAATTCCCCTAATGAAGGTTGTATCTAGGAAACACATTCAATCCTTTTACCTTGCCCCCTCTCTTCTGATTCTACCACCATCACTCCACTGGTTATAACTTGAGAAACAAAATTCCCAAACGGTAGGCCAGGGTAAGACACGAGGAGTTGTTATATAGAGAAATGAGACATACTCGGTCCCAACATAACAATGAGACTTCAACAAGTAGGAATAGGGAAAATACACCAACGCTAATTCAGGGGGGAGATTGCACACATTGAGAGAGATATTGTTAGTGAGAGAGGTTGTCTATCAGACATAGAGGTCACTGGTGATTTTTCTAATTGGATTATGGATGTGGGACATACCAAGGGGAGGTTTAACCACTACATGCATGCAATTGTCATTTACTCACATCTTAAGATGCTCATGAGACGAGTTTTGGTGGACATAAATGCATCAAGGGAGGATATGCTACTCATATTGGACAAGATGAAACTCATTACTCAAGGATTGGATCAATTAATGGGGTGTAAAAAGACCCACTTGGGCATTCCCCTAGATCTAGACTGCTCACCATTGATTTGTATATGAAAGCTTGAGGATAATGTCAAATTTTGCAAGTGAATAATTTTTTTTTTTAAACCTCTTATGTCAATTCATTAAAATATAAACATGCATTCAAACTTCAATTTTTGTAGAAAATAGAAGACAACATCACCATAATAGTAAACAAAAAACATCAAGTGATGGAGTTCACACCTCCTGGTCCAACTTCCAATGGTTGGGCTTTTTTCATTATGCTAAAAAAAATGTGACTACATAAAGTTACAATGCTCAAATGGCTTCAACAATGTCTCCAATTGCTCTAGAATAGTAAAAAACCCCTAGCTGGGCTCTTTTTTCTCCAAAAATGGCTAAAAAACTGAATGAGCTATGCTCCAATACAAATTCCGCACTATCTTTCCTACAATTCGCACCTTTCTACAAACCGTCCTACCATTTCGAAGTTTTTTGGCCACGCGGGGCAACAAATTTTCCCCACGTCGACGATATTGTTGCCACACCAAGTGCAATTTGTCCCCTAGTTAAATGCCCTATGTCGGCCTTTACCCGACTAATTTGGCGCCACATTGTAGGATTTATGCTGTTGGTTTTGGGCCCATCGTACCACTTCTTACCAGTTTGAAACCCTAACTGCTGACTCTGATTTTAAACATGGCTTGGGTCGGTGGTTAGGTTAGTGGAGCCGCAACCTAACCATAGCATTGACTGTTCAACTCCCTGTACATGTGAACACCGTCGAGATAACGTTTAAAATCACACCATTTAACCAAACTATTGAAATAGCTGCCAACGCACAAACCGTGGTATATATTTTCACTGTGGCATGTGATCATACCATGACCCTCCGGTTTAACCACTCCAAACCCCGCCCATAACATTAACTATCACTGTGATATATGAACACCGTAACCTGTTCGCCGGTGCCTTGGTGGTTATCTCTGACCGCCGCATTAAACCTTAGCATATGGTTATACACTATGGTTTTCTTGGTTATGTCCGCCAAATTGTATTTGCATAGACTTTGGGTTAAAGGTTTAATACAATGTTTCCTCCGCCATATAACATGTTGCAACTTCGAACTTTGGTCAAGTGGGTTTTAGTTATAATATCTCTGCCGATACGTATTGCATTCCAGACTTTGGGTTATACAACCATAATATATGTCAGGCTAGGGTTAGCCCTTAACCCTGGTCTGTGGACCAAGGTCGGGGGTTAACCCCAGTCCCCACCCTCGATGGCAAACTCAATAAAATTTAGATAGGGCTTGAGACCCATAAGGGTTAAATCACAAAGCATAGTGAAGATGGTCAGAGGTATGACTGGCTTGGTGGAGTTCTTGCGCTCGAATCCCTAGGGGTCTGCTCTGGCCCTTAACCAAAATTTTAATGGCCACCAGGAGGCCACGTGGCAGCCTCTGGTTGGCCCACGCGGTCCTCTCTGGTTGGTCCACCTCAACCATATATAAACCAATAAAATTCCTCCAAAAACTGACCAATAATATCATGCCAAATGTGAAACAGAGATTGGTCGAAGGAGCACAAGTCAGCGCATTTAGTCAGGGTCCAGTCAACAATACAAATTTCTAACTGTGCACCCTGGTACAACTAAAACCTAATTTTTTTGTTGTTTTTCAAAATAAACATAAATTGATATCGAGAGCATCTGATATCTTATTTGAGTGAAATAAGTTGCGTCAGATTCATAACGACGAGATCTACACAATCACGATGGTTTCGAGCCATTCTGACAACTTTAAAGTTTGAGCATAAAATTGATCCACCAGATCATTCCTCCCCACAAGAAGATTTTGGACCTCAAAAATATATTTTTCCATCAACAAATAGATTAGGATACAACTCCCTCACCCTTCTAGTCTCAATCCATTGAAATTTTCTTGAATGAAAAATTTTGAGCTTTTCATGAAAACACATCATTCTCCATGATTTTGGAGACCTGGTCTTGCTATCATAGATAAAATCTTGATGCAATTTCCCAGAATATGAAGAACAACCAACTTCCCTTGAAGGAATAAACACATCCCGTCCTCGGTCATCAATTAAAGAAAACTTAAACAACCTCAAATTCTTCTCACCTTGAAAACTGTCGACACAACGATGCTTAGCATGTCTAGCCTTGCGCTTGGCTCGAATCTTGACCAAATGTGATCGCCATCACCATGCACTATCCCTTTTCAAAGCCAATAGATTATGAAACCCACAAGAAGAAATTTTGAAACCAATTCCCTCTTTGTCGAATTTCTTTTTCACTTTCTCTTTGACCTCTGCATTTAACACTGGCATCTTGTTTACACAACTGTTCAACAATGATGCATGCTGCTGCAAATTTACCTCATCTTTTTTACCTCTTTTAGGAGGAAACATGTTAGACTCTTGAAACATCTTATCACTTGAATTAGCAACATCTATGAAATTATATTTTACATTTGATTCACCTCCTTTAAATGCCTCATTCATAACATCTTTATGCTTGAACATTAACAAAGCAAAATTCTGACTAGCATTAACAATTCTCTTCATTTGTCCAACATTCATAAGAGACAAACTCATCTTCTTACTATGTGCTCTAACAATGTATTCAATCCCATTCTTGAACAAGAGATACTTGTTCTCACAGCGATGAAAAATTTCTCTTCTATCATAAAGATATGGGCTACCCAAAACTATACCACAAATATCAAGCAGAATTACATCAAATTCAACTTCATCAAGAAAGTTTGCATTGATTGAAAATCTAAGGGTGCACCTCCTTGTAACCTGCAATTTTGCATTCTCACATACCCAACCTAAAGGATAGGGTCTAGGATGTGGAATGGTATTTGAATTTAACTTCTTGACAATGTATTCTAAGATAAGATTTGCTTGTGAACCACTATCAAACAATGTATCTATCTTCGTATGCTTTGAAATAAATCTAATATGGAAAAGCTCAATTCTGGTTCCTTCATCTTGAGTATCATAAAGAAAATTTGAAGAACTAGTACTTGCAATGTTCTTACCTTTCACACCCATTGCTATGATCTTTGTTTCATCTTCGGAATCAAAACCTAAATCATGTTGTATAGTTGCAACTGTCTTCCCCTTCTCCTTGTTCTTAAAATTCTTGGGTCTCATCTCTGGATGAAGTTTCCAGCAATGATCTTCATCATTTCCATCTTTGGAACAATGTTTGCATGTGAGTTTATCTTTCTCCATCTTGATGGATGCATTCTTCTTTCCTTTTCCCTTGAAATTACTCTTTAATTTTTCTCCAGACTCAAAGGTATTCTCACTTGTTTCATATAAAACATGTTTACTTCTTGCCTCTAGATGTGTGGCCTGTACACAAACTTCATCTAAACTTGTAGGGTTAAACATAAGAATTGTATGTCTTAAGTAACTATGAAAACCTCCAATGTATTTCAACAAATTTTCTTGAGATGTAAATCTACACCCAATATTAGTGCTCTTCTCCTAAATTCTTGAGTATAGATTTGCACACTTTGTCCCTTTCCTTGCCTAAATTTTTTCCAATTCATTATAGCTTTCTGCATGTATGCTAATGGGTATAATCTTCTTCTCAATTTAGCAAAAAAATCATTCCAAGAGGTTAAGACCTTACCATATTTCTTCATGACCTCTTGAGTTTGGATTCCATCCAAATAAGTGCTTCACTCTCCAATCTTAATGAAGCAAGCTGAATCTTGGTGTCATCATCCTTTATCCTTTGTGTCCTGCAATATACTTCAAGATTACAAACCCAATTATCTAATATATCAGCATTTACCTCTCCATCATACATAGGAAAATCAAACTTTATGTCAAGTTTTAGAAATGGAGTTTTACCATCACCTTTTGTAGAATGTGGAGGTGATTGTGAAGGGCTTGTTGTGGAAGACGATGATGGTGAATATGGTGGTGAGGATGGAGGTGAATAGAATGGTGATGTCAAAGGTGGTTTGTCACCATTCCCCCCATTACCTTTTGGATTATTTTCCCCATCTCCTCCATCTTCTTTTGAAGACTTATCTCCCTTTGGAGGATTGGAGCTCTCACCTTGTAACCTTGTGTTTCTCTCTTCATAGAGAAATTTCACCACTTGTGTCATATCAAAGAATTCTTTTCTGAAATATTTTTCATCCTCTAACATTGTCAGGCTCTCCCTCATGTTCCATGACTACTGAAGCTTCAACTACAATTTGAGGTGAAATTTGTGGTGGAGATTGTGTCAAATTTTCTCTCCTTGTACTTGACCTAAATTGAGGACTTGCAACCACAAGCTTTCCTTCTCCTCTCTTGAGCTTCAACCTTGTAAGCATAAAAAACACTTGCAAAAAAATTAAACTCTCACATAAACACAGAACCAAAGCTTTGGTATCAAACTGATATGTATATGAAAGCTTGAGGATTATGTAAAATTTTGCAAGTGAATAAATTATGGTTTTTAACCTCTTATGTCAATTTCATTAACATACAAACATGCATTAAAACTTCAGTTTTTCCCAAAAATAGAAGGCAACATCACCATAATAGTAAACAAAAAACAACGAGTGATGAAGGAGTTCACCCCTCCTAGTCTACATCTCCTCGTCTAGTTTCCAATGGTTGGGCCTCTTTCATTATGGTAAAAAAAATGTGATTAGATCAAGTTACAATGCTCAAATGGCTTCAACAATGGCTCCAATGGCTCCAAAATAGTAAAAAACCCCTAGCTGGGCTCTTTTTGCTCCAAATAGGGCTAAAAAATGAATGATTTATGCTCCAATGCAAATTATGCACTATCTATCCTACAATTTTCACCTTTTTGCAAACCTTCCTACAATTTTGGAATTTGTTGGCCACATGGGGCGACAAATTTTCCTCGTGATGATGAGATTCCCACTGCGCTGAGTGCAATTTTTCGCCTGGTTAAATGCCTTATGTCGACCTTTACCCGGATAATTTGGCACCACGTTGCAGGATTTCTGCTGTTGATTTTGGGCCTATCATACCACTTCCCACCGGTTTGAAACCCTAGCTGCTGACTGTGGTTTTAAACATGGTTTGGGTTGGTGGTTAGATTAGCGTAGCTTCCAAATAACTGTGGCATTCACTGTTTGACACCCTATACATGCGAACACCATCGAGCTAACGTTTAAAATCACACCATTTAACCAAACCATTAACATAACTTCCAACACAAACCATGGTATATATTGTAATTGTGGCATGTGATCATACCATGACCCGCCGGTGTAACCACTCCAAACCACGCCAATAACATTAACTATCACCGTGTTTTTTGAACACCATAACCTGTCTGCCCATGGCCTAGTGGTTATCTTTGACCACATGATCTAGGTTGATATTGGTGGACACCCGCCTATTCCACTTGGACCCCCACCATTATTTCTTTCAGTTTTCTAGTTTCCTTAATTGTAGCACAATTTACTATTTTTAGCAGTTTTTTTAGGTCTTGAACTTCCAGAGCCGTTTTGAGGCCCTAAACAACATTTTTTGGGAAAACGGGGAGCGACATGTGTTTTTGATTGATGTTTTTCACTCAAAATTTGAAGTCCTCAGATATATCTTTTTAACGATGTATTGTGCACGTTAAACAAATGTTGTATGCCAAAGTTACGTCTTCAGGAAGTTATGTACCAATTTACCCAAATGAGGCCCATAGTTTTGGTGCTTCACCTCCCAGGGTTAGGTTTTTATATGTTTAGGGTTTTCTATTGTTTCTAAATCATAAATAGGCCTTGGAGCCTCATTGTAACATAGTTCAGAGGCTTATAGCTGCCACATCTCTTCTCAGAGATAAGCTACCAATGCCCTAACTAATTTATCTCCATCATGTCTGTAATCATATTTCAATTATTTGATATTAATAAAATGAAGTGTTATTTCCGCTGCATCTTTGTATTTATGGTTATATTCATATTTTGTTGCGTTCCTGCAGAAATCCAGATCAGTGGTATTAGAGCGGTCTGCTCTTTCTCTGTTTTTTCTTTGCATGTCCCCAATAAGGTCAAGGTATAAGGAGTTAGGGCTTGATCTAGTTGAACCCTTGCAAGATCACCCTCATGGAAGAAAATAACGACAGAATAAAATAAAGATGATGGAATAGGAGATCCTACAAATTATTGCTCAAGGAGGCCCTCGAGAAAAAAAGGAACGTGATAATGGATAACTTTGCCCAGATCCTTCAACGACTTCCCACTGACAACACATCTGCATCCAACAACCACTCTGGAGGCATCACTCCTTTCAAGGTACATGTCAACTTCGACATTCCTGTATTTGAAGGCCAGATAGATGCAGATGTCATAGATAAATAGTTGAATTTGTTGGAAGGGTATTTCTTGGTCCATGATTTCTCTGACCGATAAAATATTACTTTTGCACTCCTCAAAGCCACCCCCCATGTCAAAGACTGGTGGGAAATCTACTGTGAGAAAAAATATGAGAAGGAACCCTCTCTATTCTTCGCCACACCCACTTGAAATTTGTTCCGAGACGAAATCGAGGAGCAATATTACTTCGTGGGGAGCTATGAGGAAAAGTACATGAAATGGACCATGCTGCAACAGTAAAGGGATCAAGATGTTCACGAGTTGACGAATTTGTTCCATACCGTGTGCACAAAGTTGGGTATTAAAGATTCAAAGAAACATTTGGTGCTCAAGTACCATAGTTGTTTGCACAGATTCATTCAGGAGGAAATGGAGTTCCTCGACATTACCTCGCTTGGCACGACATATCGATATTCCACCAAGATTGAGAATAAATTTAAGCAGAAGAAGCGAGACTTTGTGTTGGAGTGGGGTCCCTTAGGACCGCAGTTTTGATAAAAATATAATATTTTTGCAGTTTTGAGTCGTGCACGCTAAGAAATGCACAGGTCAAGGGGATTTGGGGTGGGTCAAAGCCCTTTCATCAGTTGTAATGGGAAAAAGGGTAGATCTATGAGTCTCAAACCACAGTTTGTGGACCCTAGATGAGTGTAGGCTAAATATATAAATAGAAGTCTAGATTGAGTCAGATAGAATAATTTCGAAGTAAGTTTTGAGGAGGTTACATGAATGATAGATCTATGAGATAAATCTGTGTTTTCGGTCTGGGTATAGAAGGCTCCTGCAGGCTGTGTGCACGGAGACCTTAGTCCTGCTGTGTGCGGACCCCGCTAGTTGGTGTGTGCGTAGAACTGTAGTATTGTAAGGATGTTATGAACTGTGAATGAATAAAGGACTGCTTTGGATAATTTTGAGTATAAAATGCATCCGTGTTTTTCTTTTTGATATGTTTCTATGTATTATTTCTTTTTACCGCATCAAGTATATTATCTGTGTGTGGATTGAGTGCGAACCTGTTTACTGTTTTATATGAATATTGATTGCATGGATCAATTTCTGCAAGGGCTGAATATTGTATCGTTAAGATAGTTAAAACGATTATAGATCTACTGTCTGCACGCACACACGACAACAACATGTGATAATTGACCTAGATCTGTTTCTGGTTAGGGTTTATGTGCGAAGACTAGTTCATTATTATTATAGATCTGAAGACACCCACATCATTTAATTCTCTCTCAGGGTGTAGAAAATTGGTTCCAACACCCCCCCCCATACTGCTTCAGGTGAGACTTCGACCCATGCAAGTAGGTCATCATTGAAAGGGCCAGTACAAAGAACGTTTTGTTGGTTAATATTAACTCTGAACCTGGGTCAGGACCCTCAAGCCAACAAATGGTTCCATTGCCAGGACCAGGATCATTTTGAGAGAGATTGGGTGATGTGGCAACCATCAAAGCCTGAGTTAGAATACTGGTTCGAGAATTTTCCATTAAGGAAAACAAAAGTAAGAAGCTGTCCACTAAAGATTGGAAATAGAAGTATATTTTCATAGAGGTTCACAATATTTTATTTGTGACCTTTGCAAAAGAATTGCAGGAGTGGTTATCAATATTAGATGAGTTCCAAACCTGCTGGAAGGATGATAAGGTCACTCAGTGGTGAGGCTACACACACCGGAGGTAGCCCTTCTGCTACTCCACAGTCGAATTCACGCAGGGGTAAGACATCTCCTACCCTGCCTCCATCACCACTAGGAGAAGGTATGGCTGTGCATATGAAGCTACCCACCTTCAAGGGTGTGGGAGATTAGAACATGGATAGGTTTTTGTTTGTTGGAAATGAAGTATGGACTGCGCAAAATGTTAACACTGATGTTGTCAAGAGAGCGCAACTAGCTATGGCATTTGAAGGTCGTGCGTTGGACTGGTTTATGGGGTATCTGAATCAACACGCTAATCCTAATGTTGATGAGATCAAGGATGCTTTGAAGAAGATATTTAGAAAACCAAAGTCCTACTCACAGTGTGTAACAGAGTTGAAAGATATCAAACAAGGGCCAACTGAATCTGTTTGGGAGGCGGATCAGCGACTGAAGCACACTATCAATGAGGGAGGATTTATCTATGATGATAAGCAGCATAAGGAATGGTACATTTCCATGCTCTTTCCACATCTGCGTGGGCCTATGAATTAGTATAAGATTGACTCTCAGGCCGAAGCTCTTGAAGTTTCCATGAAACTGGAAGCTGCGCCTAAAGCTGACGACCAATTTAGAACTTTGCAAATCCAAAATCAATTGGAAGCGATGCACTTGGAGATCCAGAACCTGCACAAAGACATAGGAAAGGAAGTTGGCGATGTTTGGTGTATATGTTTTAAGGGTTCTGGGCATAAAAAATATTAGTGTACCTTGTTTCAAGATTACATACAAGCGAGAGGGCCAAATCCATTACACCCCATGGATGTTGTAGGACCAAGTGGTACTCCCACACTGTGGTGCGCTGATTGTAAGGTAGCTGGACGTCATGACACAAACCAGTGCCCTCGAATAGAGAGTTATGTGCCAAAAATGTAGCAGCAATGGTGCAGGTTCTGTTCTTCGGTTGGCCACGATGAGAACCATTGCCGCACATTCGAGCTAATGATAGACAGTGCCAAACTCTATAGGGTGGAGGTTGGCCCATTTTCACTAGAATCCCCCTTTGGGTGTGGAGGATCTCCAACCAGAGGGAGGGGAGGAGGGAGAGGTGGAGGTGCAGGTCATTGAAGAGGACAACTAATTTTCTATAACTATGGAGACATTGGAAACTATGCATGTGATTGTCCGAACCCTATGTGACAATCTTGTAGGTATTGCAGAAAATTTGATCATGTTATTGAAGATTGTTCTGTTTTGATTTCTAGAATGCATGAAAAGCAAGAACAAATGCCTACGTAGAACATCCAAATGGTTAAAGCTTAACCGCGAGATGATGACCCGAGTGTAAACATAATTACACGGAGTGGTGATGCCACCAAAGAAGATGAGGGAAAGAAGGCTGATGCAAAGCCTCTGATTAGGAAAGCCTCAGAAAATAAGGAAGGAATCAACCTGCAGAAGGAAGAGGAAGTTTTTGTAGAAGCCAAGAAGGATTTTTCTGCTGCAGGCATGTCCACATCCAAGTCAATCATGGAAGCAAAGATTGATGATGAAGTCAAACCTTTCCTACAAGCCTGCATTAAGTTATTGCGCAACCAGAAAGGAGTGGACAATATTCAGGCTCTGATAGATAGCTGCGCAGACAAGGAGTTTCCTCGAACTGATAGCAAGGATGTGAACAATATTTATAAGAACAAGAAGAGAACTGGTCAGGAGATGCGCATGACCATGCAAATTAGAGAATATGAGATGGATCAGGTAATCTTGGACTTAGGGTCTAATGAATTTTTTTTACCTAAGCAGACCTGGAAAAATATGGGCAAACCAAAGCTGGAAAGGTCCACCATTCAGCTGCGCATGGTTGATCAACAAAATATCATTCCACTTGGAAGACTCCCACAAGTTCTGGTAGACATCGTTGGAGTAAAGGTAAGCACAGATTTTGAAGTAACACAAATTGTGGATGATGCAGACCCTTACCCTGCGCTGTTAGGGCTGGATTGGGCCATCGATATGGGAGGTGTCATCAATTTGAAGTGCAGAAGCATGATCTTTGAAAATGATGGTACTCGGGTTATAGTACCTCTAGATCCGGCGGAGGGAGAAAGATATACAGAACCGGTGCGCGAAGGAGATGATGTCGACCATATATACAAGCTGACTGCGCAGGATGAGGATTGGATCAACCCTATGGCTGATGGTATGCTGAATTGGGAAAATGATAGTGCATGTTTCTCAGATTAAGATGGAGAAATGTAGAACCGACAAAATCAGCTGCACGATGTTTCTGTGCTACGTTGCCTCAATATCACTAAAAAATTGCACTACATCTCCTCAGAGGTAAGATAATTTCCCTGTTTTGATGGTTTTGATAGTGTTGTATTATTTCTGGAAAAATTGGAGAAGGTTGTCCCAAAAGAGCGGAGGTTCTGGGCACCTGATCTTGCCATGCATGCAACTCTAGCGCATTGGTGGGATATGCACAAAGGAAGCCTTAAGAATTGGGAGGAATGCAGTAGAATGATGAGGTTCCGCTTTGAGCAGCCCGCTGTCCCACCCATTGAGCTTTTTTATGGCCAAGGTGATCCGCGCAAACACATGGCCATGTGGATGGAGGTTTGAAATGAGGAGACAAAGACCAAATGGGTTAATATGTTTGTCCATTCATTTGGAACAATCCCTACTACATGGTATTTGGAGACGAAACTGTGCCGAGGGACTCACCATTGGATTACAATGAGCGACAATTTTTTGTCAACCTTTGGCCTTTTCAGTGGATCAGAATAATTGGATGAGGCCCTGTAGGATATAGAAGCACTTTTCTTTGATGATTTTCAGCCCCAGATGGAGTGTGATGCGTAAACATGGGAAGCACAGATGAAAGAAATTTTCAACTGCAGGAACCTGTCAGTAGAAGATAACGAAGAAGACCCAAGAAATATCAACATCCCCGAGTCCGAGGGGGAGCATGTAGTTGCAGGGCCCTTATTAGGAATGTTGGACATAACTAAGCCTTTGCAGTTAAAGGAAGTCAACATTGGGTTAGAGGAACAACCCAAGTTGGCCAAAATAGGTGATTATTGGGATGATGACACAGTGGGAAAGGTTGCGGAGTTGTTGACAGAGTATCAAGACCTATTTTCCACAAAGTTCTCTGAGCTCAAAGGAATTGTAGTAGATCTGGAAGTTATGAAGATCACTCTGAAGCCAGATGCACACCCTGTCAAGCAACGACCATATCGATTAAATCCAAAGTATAAGAAAAAAGTGAGAGAGGAATAAGATAAGATGGTTGCTGCAGGAATCATTGAGCCTGTGGAGCAGTCTTAGTGGGTGAGCCCAATGGCTGTTCAAGAAAATAAGACTAAGGGAGATATAAGGATTTGTGTGGACCTGCACAAGTTGAATGATGCATGTGTGCATGACCCCTTCCCTACTCCATTTTCTAGATTAAATCTTGGACAATGTGGGAGGACAAGAGGCTTACTCTTTCACTGATGGATTTTTAGGATATCATCAGATCAGGATTACGCTAGAAGACCGAAGTAAGACCACTTTTGCAACGGAATGGGGGTCCTTTCAATAAACAGTCATGCCTTTCAGATTGAAGAATGCACCTTCTATATTCTCGCACGTAGTAGTAGCTGTGTTCAAAGAATTCATGCACAAGTTCTTGGAAGTATATTTTGATGACTGGACTGTGTTTGGGCTGTTAGAGAAGAATGTGTCCAACCTACGCATGATGCTTGACACTTGTAGGAAGCATCAGATTTCTCTTAAATTGAAGAAATGTATATTCTGCATTCCTTTTGGAATATTTTTGGGCCATATTGTGTGTCAGCAAGGATTGATGGAATATCTGGCTAAGACTGTAGTTATTATCAACCTAGAAGTCCCTACCAACGAAAAAAAACTGCGTTCCATTTTGGGACACACTGGATATTACAAAAAATTCATTCAGGGCTATGCTTTGATCACCACACCTTTGGAGAAATTGTTGAAGAAGGATATGTCCTTTTTCTAGGATGAGTAATGTCAAATTATCTTTGAGCCGCTAAAGGGAAAGATGGTTACTGCATCCATTTTAATATTCCCAGACTGGTCAAGGTATTCCATGTACATGTTGATGCATTCGGTATAGCACTTGGAGTTTTTTTAGCGCAGCCAGGAGAAGGAGACATTGATCACTCCGTTGATTTTTCCAGTAGGAAACACTCCAGTGTAGAGTGCAACTAATCAACCACGGAGAGGGAAGGATTGGCCATGGTCTATGCTCTACAAAAATATAGGCACTATCTGCTGTTGGTTCATTAAGACGACTATTTAAAAGTAATCCTAATACCTATATTAATTATCAACCCAGGGTAAGTTTGTTTATTTCAAGAGTGTTAAACGAAGTTTATGCAAGTGAAATCAGAGGTTAAAAATTCCAAATCGTTGCAAGAAGTAATATCTAATTCTCGAAGTTCAATCAAGACAATTCTAAAAGCAACTGTGAAATAATTTCAATCAATCAACTTAACTTAATTATGATTAACTCCATACAGAAAGCAAACTGAAATGCGAGAATTAAAGAATTCACACTTAACCAGAATCATTAACTGATGTCTATGGAAGCCTGTTTAATAAAAAAGGGAATACTGCAACAATTGAACATCAAGTAACTTATTCACGCTTTGCAATTGAAATTCACAATAACTGATTAACCAAATAAAATCACTCGTAATGAACAACAATCCTTCACAAATGCTTGAATAAATCTGGTAAATGAAAGAATAACACTTAGGAGGAAAGGTAAAAGCGACTAAGACTTCAAATCAATGGAAAAGCAGTCACTCAATGCTGACGGTAATTGAATTAACTGCAATTCTAAAAAATACAAAATGATTAATTGTAGAAAGGAGAAAATAAGAATATAACACAAAAAAGCGGTAGAGATCCTAGTGATCGGGCCTAGAGCCTCCAAAAGTCTCTGCCAGAAGATATTCAGAACACGATTACGAAGGAACCGCTATCTTTTTCATTAAATTCAATAGTAAAGGTACAACTACACTGAGCGCAAAAAATCTGTCTTGAATAAATGTGAATAATGTAAAATTACAACATACGGGTAAAAGCTCTCCTGTTCTATTTCACCTATTGGTCTTTTATAACCTATGGAAAAACAAAACGGATAATAGAAAATTCTCTGAATCAAGAGATCCCGAGGATTTCGCAGCTGTCAAGCAGATTGTGTTATGAAATAGGCGTGATTCTCGTCATCTTTTGTTGGTTCGCATAAACATGATACAATATTTTCCTATTCTTGGCCACTGTTGTTCAGTTGTTTGAACAACAATCATTTGGTTCAAATTTTCTGCACATAAAAACAACACAAGTTAGTTTTTATGCCAATAATCACATAGTTGTTGATAATTAGTTTTACCCTTCTTTTACAATTGTTTCTTCTACATTTATTTCCAAACTGAAGGTAAACATATGAAAGTTAGTAATAAATTGAGCTAATTATGATGGTAAAACGTACCTTTTTCATGGCCCAACATACTCCCCTGCTTACCTTTTTGCATGTCCTCATGCAATGAGATGGTTGAGGTGTAATTGTGTCAAGCAATAAGCAATATAGACTTCCTCACATAATCTAAAACCATTTTTCTGTTTGATTTTTTCAAAAGCCTAGTTTACATGATCCTCTGGTAGGTCATAGTCATGGTGATAGCCTTCGGGAGGATACCATATTATAGGACATCTATAGCGGCACCCTATCCATGTAGGACCCATGCATAGAATTATGTTGATGTACATGTTAACATGAACAATGGTTGCTTTGAAGTTCCTGTAACTAAATGGCTCCCGGTTTTTGACATTATTAGTGGAAGTCTGCCATATTTACTTTGCTGCCAATAAAACATCCTCCCCGATATCCTGAAAATAATCTTTCCCTTCCTATACAATGTCTTTGTGAAGTGGCCCCAATTTAACTACGACCTGTTTCTATTTCATGAATCCCTTATGTTGGGTGAAGAGATGCAAGGGTTTTGTGGGTTCCCCGCTAACCCAAAGATCCAAACCATGTTCCCTTTTCTGAAATATATTATAGGCCTTAGCCCATTTAATCTGATTATCAACAAAATAAAGGAAAGCTTGAAATTGGATGTCCCCAATGAAGGGGCTAGGGTTACTATCTCGCTCATCTTCCAAAAAGAAAATATGTAAATACAATTCACATAGAAGGTGTTGAACCTTCTCATTATGTTCCCCACAACAGTGGATGAATTCTGCAGTGGTATTAAACTCAGTTGGTTTTCTTGCTCTAACAAATTTCACTTTTAACAACATATATCTCTCAAATAAAAATAAGGCATAATTAGTAGCAGGTGATCTGCAAGATAAAACATCCGAGAAAAGAGAACAAATAGTGTTGGTTTGCTTCATGGCTTCCTCAAGTTGAGCTTGTGCTTTACTTTCTCTTGCTCACCTCTAAGGTTGGCATAATTTTCATCTTTGGTTGCAGCAAGTGTGTTGAGTTTCTTCAGCAATTCTTGATGTACCTGTAAAGGCACCACTTCCTTCTTATATTTAGCCAACACCTGTTGGGTCTGTGTCAATTCATTTTGAAGCCTGAAAATAACAGATTCTTTTATCAGAGGATTATAACAAGGTGTTTCCCCTGTCTGTGTTTCCCTATCATATGTTGGCATTAGATCAGTTTGCACAATAGTTTCAACTGTCTCTTGGGAAATTCAGTAATCTTCGTGGATATTTTCCTCAAAATCTGTTTGAATAGAAACATCTAACGACTCCACAAAAAATTTCGTTTGGGTTTCTATCGAATTAACACACGACTGTTCAGTTTGAAAGCCAATGTTTTTTGTAGGACATTGTTCTGTTTGGGTCCCAACAGTGTCTAATTCTACTTTAGGTTTCTAGGCCTTGTCTGCCTCCTCTAGCCATTCCCTTAATTGTTTGACTATTTCCTTCAATTTTCTGTATTTCTTGCACGACTTTCTTAGCTTAGTCCTAACTTATTTGTTCTTCTTTATAGGGTTTTCAGTAAGAGAGGGCACACTATATTTTTCAAGCACAAGAGGAGTTGTGCCAATATCAAGGCCATGATCTAGTGGGGTAGTGTTTTCTTCAGGCACCAGGGGGGTTGTGCCAATACCGATATCCTAATCTAATGGAACAATATCTCCTGACTAGTTTTCAGATTCAGGAGCTCTCTCTGTAGGGGTTTCTTCTTCCAAATATTCATTACCAAAGGGAACTGAATCCCTTGAATCCCGCAATTCTTCGATAGAAGGTAAAATATCAGTGTGGCCAGAACTTCCAGTAGAGGTAGAATGGTCCAGGGGGTAACTCTGTCCCTCAGAATTCCCAGATGGATTCCTTTCCTCACAAAATTCACCCATGTTTTCTAACACTCGGGCCATTTCTTCCTCATATTCCTGTAGGAACTCATTTTACGTGCTTAGAGGAGGTGTATGGGACGGATCTTCCTCGTCTGCCAAGGTTGAGGTATCTTTTCGTGAACTTATCCTTTCAGAGCGTCTTCATTTTACCGGGCCTGAGGTCGAGGGATGAGTCCTATTTTTTCTTGCTTTCTTTGGAACTGATATTTCTATTCTCGGCTGCTCAATCTCTGTGTTATCAAAATTTTCTTCTGGTGGGGTTAGGGCAGGATTTGAAAAGCTGTCCCAAGTTAACTTATGCTTGGTCAATTCATGAATGATAATAAAATTTATCAGACCATGATGGATGATAACTGTATGTGGATTCTTAGCCCTCCTAACTCGAATAGAAATGTCACGCAACAAGGAATTAAAAAAGAATGACAAATTAACTGGAATTTTCTATTTTAATATGGCTAATAGTTTGATTTATCAAGGTTTTACCACGTCTTGACATCCGTCGCACGTGATGTACCTCTAAACAGTGATTTCTAGTTCTTGCCAAGGTTCCTTCAAAGATGTAGGGTGAATCCATTTTCATTTGCGTACCAATTGATCAAGTGGGTCTTCAAACACTGCAACTGCATTGTGTAAGAGGACGTGCTTATCAGTTCGCTTTATTCCTTTTGATGGAAGTCCAGAGACCCTGGCTATTACTGCTTCTGACACTGCTATATCTCTACCCCTTAAAATTGTGTGTCCATCCTACAGGTTTTGCAGGAATTCAAGTGTTATCTCAGTATGAAATCCCTGTAATTTGTCCATATATGGAAGTCAACTAGCATGCTGAAGAATAGTGCGAACCTACTCTGTTATATTAAGTATTGTGGGTTTTTTGAGGACAGATCTCCCACCCATAGTTTTTGTGCTTCAGAGACCAAATTCACACTTCTACATGCATTTCTCATGGCTTCGTTAGTGTGGAAAAACACAAATACTGCATGCAACACTTTTAAAACTGTTATTAAAAATGTAAATACAATAATATATGTTTGACACATTAGCAGGTTTCGACAAATTTTAGTAATTAGTTTGCATGTTGTTCATAATGTACACCTTTCCCCCTCTAATTAGAGAAGGGCGTCCACGACCTTAGAGCACAGGAAAAGAGGAAAGGCATTGGGAATTCATAAATGCAGCGAAATAATAGTTAGAGCAGCATACATATGCCAAAAAGCAGTCAAATCAGCACAAATCATAAAAATAGTGGGGAAATGACCAAAAAGGAGAAAAGTGGAGAAATAATTATTATGAGAAAAATATTTTTCCTTTGATGGAAAGATATGACGGAAGCATGACAGGTAATAAATGATAACATCTGATGGTATCAATTTATCGTACATAATTAATTTAATTCATATGAGGGTGTAGTTTATCATGCATATTGATATAAAGATAACACTGTTCAAATGGTAAATTTGTCCTTGGGAATGAATCAATAGAAATTAAGTGGAATGTAGAATAATTGGCTATCATCATAAAACTCCAATACCACAAGCAGAGCCACAACTGCTAGTAAGCATCCATAGCCTCGACAGGTTTTTTTTTTAACCCAAAAGTGAGCCAGAATCTTCTATAGATAATTTGTTTATTCATATAGAGAGACCACTATGCTGGCATGGTAACCAGATAGTCATAGTGCCATTCACAAGGGTTTATCAAAGTGATCAGGTCGGCTCATGATGAGACCTCCTGTCCTTCAGGCAGTTTTATTTGTCTAGAAGGTCATTTCCCTGGTGTGGTGGCCATTATGGGAATTTCACTTGTTACGTCCTTATGATCATGGTAGGTTGGCTCATGATGAGACCCCCTATCCTCTCTAAGAATATTTGCATATTATTTTCATATTTTTCATTATAAATGGAGGGAGGCTCATTAAATCCTTACGAGTTAGGGATGGTGTGAGAAGTAAAAAATGCCAATAAAAGTTATGCCCTTATTCCTAAGTCACCATGCTAAAGAGAATCATCAATTAAGAGTGAAAAAAGATAAACCAACATGGTATTAAGATAATTAATCATTTTATAATATGTCCGAAGAGGAGATGTTCAACAAGTCATTATATAGATGAACCATGTCAATTTCCAGAAATAATGATATCCATCAAAGGTTAAAAAAAATCATAATGTTATTAGTATCACTATTTTTCTCTATCTTAGGTACACATTCCCCATCCAATAAGATGGTTTTCATGGAAGAATGTATGAAGAAAAGTGGTTATTTGATTGAGATCAAATGGAAACAAAAATCGCAAAAGTTCATTTTACTGAACAACAATTATTAAACACACAAAAACACGGTTGTTCATTTGGTTGAACAATAGCTGTTCAATTGAATGAAAAACAATTGTTCAATTGATTGAAAAACAACATTTCAATTGATTGAACACCAACTGTTCAATTGATTGAACACCAACTGTTCAATTGATTGAACAACAATTTATTACACAAAAAAACGCGGATGTTCATTTGATAGAACAACAACTGTTCAATTGACTGAATAATAGTTGTTCAATTCATTGAACAACGATTATTAAACACACAAAAACGTGACTATTCATTTGATCGAACAACAATTGTTCAATTGATTGAAAAACAATTGTTCAATTGATTGAACAACAACTGTTCAATTGATTGAACAACAATTTATTACACACAAAAAAACGTGGATGTTCATTTGATCGAATAACAAATGTTCAATTGACTGAGCATCAACTATTTAATTGATTGAACAATGATTAATAAACCCACAAAAATGAGGCTGTTCATTTGATCGAACAACAACTGTTTAATTGACTGAAAAAACAATTGTACAATTGATTGAACAACGATTATTAAACACATAGAAATGTGGCTGTTCATTTGATCGAACAACATATATTCAATTAACTAAAAAACAACTGTTCAATTGATTGAACAACAGTTATTAAACACACAAAGGAAAGAAGATGAAAAAAACAAGGGGGGCCTTTGAATTTATACAATGATGCTTATCTAAAAAAACAACAAATTAAAATCAAATGCAAGAAAATATATACATTATTTACAACTGAAAGGAAACAAGTTTTCATGAAAGTAAAGTTGTTGGGTCATTACTCCCTGCAGCTAAAAGTTTCATAGTGGGGTCGTCACATACCTGTTGGAAAAAAAACTCCTCTGTGAGTGGTTTATGATAAAGACGTACTCGATGTCCATTTACTCGGAAGGAAGAGATAGACCCATCTATGGTGGTGAGAGTGAGAGTGCCATTTTTATGCACTTCTTGAATTTCATATTGGCCAAGCCATCTTGTTTGTAATTTACTTGGAAAGTCTTGAAATCTGGAATCGTAGAGGAGTGCCTAGTCTCCTTCCTAAAATGCCTTTTTTTTATAAGGCTGTAATGCCAATTAGCCCGTTGTTGCTGAAAAATTGTGGTGTGTTGTAGAGCAAGTAACAGGGCTTCGTCTAATTCATTTATTTGTTGAATTTTTTTAGTTTGAGCCTCCGTCAAGTCCAGTCCCACTTCTTGGGATGTTCTAAGAGTATTTATTTCAATTTCGATAGGAAAAATAGGTTCCTTGCCAAATACAAGTTGGTACAGAGAATATCCAATAGTATTTTTTCAAGTTGTGTGATAAGCCCACAAGGCCTCTAGTAGTCTAGTAGCCTAGTCTCGCCGATGTGTCGAAATTGTCTTGGGTCAAATTTTCTTCAATGACCTTATTGGTACTTTTGATCTGCTCGTTCGCCTGCGGGTGATATGGAGAAGTGATTCTATGCGTGATGTGGTGGCTCCATAGAGTGGTTGTGATATTATGCCCTACAAACTGCGCCCCTCCATTTGTTGTCACTTCCTTGGGTAAACCATACCACACAAATAACTCAAAAAGAAAATTAATCACAGTTTCTTCTGTAGCTCTTAGAAAGGCTACTTTTTCAACCCACTTTGTTACATAGTCTGTAGCAACCAATATGTAGTCTTTCTGGTATGATGGCGGATTGAATGGGCCAAAAAATCTAATGCCCACCATTAAAAGGGTTTTATTACCAATTGTGGCTGCAATGACATTTCGTCATATTGACTGGGGTGGCCCATCCTTTGGCAGCTATCATAGGCCTGCACATATTTCTTAGCATCTTTAAAAATATTGGGCCAATAATAGCCCATTTGTAATACTTTATGCCGGGTCCTGCGATCTATGAAGTGTCCACTACAAGGTTCGTCATGGCAGGCCTTCAGGATGTCGTAGATTTCATCTTCTCAATTGCATATGCGTATGTGCAGATTAGACCCTGTGTGAAAAATATATTTACCAATCCAATAGAATCGAGCGCTGCGCTGGACAATTAGCTTCCTTTCTTTTGTTGTTAAATGCTTGGGCAATTTTCCTACTGCCAGATAATTTGCTACATCTTCATACAATGGCGCTTTCACTACTACGAAAAACAAATGTTCATCAGGAAACTGGTCATCCACTGCTAGAAAATCGTTTGTCTTTGGAACCTGAGACAAAAAATATGCGATTGGGTTCTCCTTTCCTGGATGGTCTTTAATGGTGATGTCAAACTCCTGCAAAAGTAACAGCCAACGAGTCACTCGCCCATTTGTAATTGGTTTGTTAGCTAAGTACCTAATAGCGGAATGATCAGTATACAAAAATACTTTATATCCATTTATGTAATATCTAAATTTGTTTATGGCATAAATGACAACTAAGAATTCCTTTTCTGTTACTATATAATTAAGTTTAGCAGGGGTAAGATTTTTGCTGATATAATAAATAGCGTAGGGATTTTTGTCCTCCTCTTGACCAAGAACAACACCTATCATTGTGTCTGATGCTTCCGAAGAAATATGAAAAGGTAGTTCCTAGTTGGAACCACATAATACTGGTGCAGTCGAGACTAGTTTCTTCAAATTTGTAAAAGCAATGTCACATTTATCCGACCATTTAAATTCAACATTTCTAGTTAAAGCATTCAAAGGCACAACAATTTGTGATTTTTTTTTATGAATTTGTGATAATATCCTACATATCCGAGGAAGCTATGTACCTTCGTCTGAGTATAGGGTGTAGATAGTAAGATAATTACTTCTATATTCTCCGGATCTACCTGTATTCCAGCCACATAAATGTAGTGTCCTAGGATTACGTCTTCCGTCATCATCATGTGACACTTTTCGTTACTCAAACATAACTTGGTGGTGATACACCGTTCCAACACTTTTTCCAATGTTTGCAGTGCTTTTTCAAAATTGTCCCCATATGGGGTGAAGTCATCCATGTAAACTTCAATTCCTTTGTTTATCAGATCATAGAAAATTCTGAGTATGGCCTGCTGAAATGTAGCTGGGGCATTGCATAAATCAAAAGGCAATATTATGTAAGCAAACGTACCCCATGGGCACGTAAAGGTGGTTTTATCTTGGTCTTCAAGGGAAATTTGGATCTGATTATAGCCGCTGAAGCTGTCAAGAAAGGAAAATAATCACTTTCCTGCCAATGTATCGAGGACTTAATCAATAAATGGAAGAGGGAAGTGGTCCTTCTACATGGCTTTGGTCAATTCCATGTAATCCACACAGATTTGTGACTTCCCTTTCTTCTTAGGGACAACGACCAACGGAGAGACCCATTTACTATACGAAATAGGATAAATAAATTTTACATCCAACAACTTCTGTAATTCCTCTTTTATGATATCTTTAAGATGCATGTCTAATATTTGTTGAGGTTGCCTCATGGGGCGAGCATCCTTTTTGGTGTCAATATGATGTGTGAACAGTTGGGGATCTATGCCCTTCATGTCTAGATAGTCCAAAGCAAAGGCCCCTTTATATTTTTGTAAAACTTTAATGAGATTCTGTTATTGGTCACTATCCAGATTGTCATTGATGTTTAGAATTTTTCCTGGTTGAGTTTCAACAGATCTGCTGTTATGAATGACAGTTGTGGGTATGTGATGGTCATCATTATCTTTTAAAGGATCTTCCTGGGTTTCATTTTCAATAATTACTTTTAAAATTTGGAATTTTACATTTCTTACAGTAGATGGTTGATTAATAAAATTATTAATTACATCATCTTCAGTCTAATTCTTGAACTCAAGTGATTCTGCTACTGTAAGTAGTGAACGGATCTTTTCTTCCAGGTATGCGGGTGGCTGTTTACGAATTTTTACAATTGGAAGACTCAGTTTGGCAGGGGGATATAGAACAAGGTTTTTTACAACATCTCCCTTAGCAATGGTCATGATTCCTGTATGACAACCTATGTAAGCGTCGATTGTTTCCAACCAAGGTCAACCCAAAATTAAAGGGTGTCCATCTAATCGTATTTTCGGGTTAATGACTAGAAAATCCACTGAGTACTCCCATGAATCAACATAAACCATGATATAATGTAAAGTTCCTTTTGGTTTAACAACTAAATGATCAACAAGTTCCAGTAAGGTGGTGGTTGGTTCCAAATCCGTAATACCAAGTGTTTCACAGGTTTCCGCAGTTAAAATGTTAATGGCTACGCCCAAGTCGACTAGTATGTTTAGAAAACAGCGACCATATATTTAGATTGTAGCTATGGGACTCCTTGGATCTTCATATTTTATTGGTGTTTCTCTACCCAAAATTAAATCAGATAGGGTCCCTACGACATGGACAGTTGGTGAAATTTTTGTTTTCCTCACGGGTTTTTTCGTGCACAGTTCTTTAATTGTTTTAGCATATATAGGGATATCCTGAATGGCCTGGAGAATAGATAATGGTTGGGATGGCCAAGCAGAGAAAGGTGATTGGCCTTGAAATGCTATTCCAGAGTTCTGCTGTTGATTGAATTGTGAAGAAGGAAAGAACCGGGATGGGTCTTGTGACATACCCGAACGTTCGGCTTTCCACTGTCGACGTTGATTCATTAAATATGCTAGTTATGTTTCTTCTTTCGCTTCCTTGAAAACTCCTTTCAACCTTGGTAGTGACAGGCACTGCTCAATGGCGTGGTCTTTAGCGCAGATGGCGCACATTTGGACCATGCCCAATGGGAATTCCCGCTGGCTGTGCTTCTTTCGACAACATGGGCAGAAGATGGCCAAGTTCTGTTCCGCTAACACTTGTTTCTGCTTGGCTTGCATGACATCCAATTTTGTTTTGAGGGTGCCCAGGATATAGGTCATGAAATCTTCCAAGAGATTGCCAGTTTCTGTTCAGGTTACACTATTGCCTGAAGTTCTATTATTCCTAGCAGTCGAATCCCATTCGGCTGGCCCAATGTGCGTGCTGCCTCGAGAGCACCTGATACACAATGAAATAATATTGTCATAAATTTCCTGATAGATATCTCCTTTTCCCATTAGATTTATAATTTCTATCCATTCATCTTTCATTCATTGTATCATAGTTACTTTTAAAACATCTTTGGATAATGCAGGATAAGGAGACCTTTATAGATTATATTGAAACTGTTAAACATATTCTTCTAGTGTTTCATTATCTTTTGCAATCATGTTGAAGATTTCATCTTTTAATTCTCTAGTCCTTCAGTAATTGTTGGGTCTGTTTACTGGGTAAACTAACACAAATATTTTATTATCGATCCAGGCTTGTAGAACTTAGAAGCATCTCCAAGATATATGGATTTCAACTATAGGCAAGTTTAAAAGATGAATTATTAATATTAGATGAAATGCATATTAAAAATATAAAACTTAATTAAATTATTTCTAATTCAATTATGTAATAAGCAGCAGAAGAAGCTCCTAACTTAGGAGAACTTGTTTGTCCTTCCCTACAAAACTACTTCGTGAATAAGAAAATAAAAACCACTAATGAAAAATAGTTCAAGATGCTTCAAAGAATAATATAAGAGGCTCCTAAATAAATATATCCTTCCTATCCTTCATTACAGATTCATTCATCATTAATGCCATTGTTAGAAAACTGTAAATTCAGAAAATCACTTAAAAGCAAGAAAGATGAATTTTAGTTTCTAGTTCTTGATCAGATAGAAGGAATGTTTAACTTAAACACTGGATTGAAACTTCATGTGAAGAAATATAAATTAGAATTATATTCATCAGCTATCATAACATATCATCATACATCTAATTAACTGATTAATAATAAAACAATAATAGTTCAGGAAATTGCAACTAAATTAACCAGAAAGTGCACTTAGCTTGGTGTGGGGGCCCTCCAACCTTGCCTCGCACACTGTGAGTATTTTCAGCTACTAAAAACCAATCAAGAATTCACCATATAGAATAGTAGGAAAGGAAATAGAACATTTCCTTCAATTAGATCCCAAAGTTTCAGAAATATCAAAGTGAAGTTATACAAATTCTACATATGAATACCTTCAATGTCTTAGGCTTAAACAAAGAAATATGAAACAAACTCTTCTAAAGTGTCTCCTATTTAGGTCGAGCTCATCCATCTAATCTCTCAAAATCTGGAAAATCCCATAAAATGATAAGTTTGACCTATTTCCTAGGGATTTCCATAAAAACAGGTTCTGTTTGACCGCCTTTGATCGGGCCTGTTTAAGCTCGGTTTGTCCGAACCAATAGGTGTAAAGCCAATATTAGTTCCCAATATTTCTAGAAATGTATTCATCTCGAGCCTAGGTGTCATGCAAGTATGACATCAATGAAGCCATTACGAGAATTTCTGGTCTTGTCCAAAAATGCACTTAAAATTCAATTTTTATAAAAACTTCTAAAAATTGAAAAAATTAATTTATATACATGGATATGAATTATTTGGTCAAAATAAAGTGAATATGGATGGTATATGGATGGATAGCATGGTAATAAAGTGTATTTACTTAAACAAAATTGGATAAAAAACGAGGGCCAACATCTCCCCCATGTTGATGTACAAGCATGTCCTCATGCTTGCCTCTTTCTCTTCGACCTTGAGTTCTCATGACGATAATATACCCGATACAGATGATTCCTGCTATGCTGCTTGCAAAAGAGAATCTATCCCCTTATAATGTTCTTCTTTGTAGATTGAAGCCTTGACATTCTGTTTTTTTATACTTGATCTTCCATGAGTTTTTCTCTTTGAGCTGTAGAAATTTGAATAATTTGCTGAATTATTCACCGAGATTATCCTGGTCACATACTATTTGAGCTTCATACATAACACATAATCTCTTCTACGCATTAATCATCACATGCGGAAATAAAAACAACAAGCGGTATTGAAAACATTCACATGCGCACATAGAAATTCAACACATATAACACAATATGTATACCAGGGAAAGCTTACAGCTGAAAACCCCCTACTGTCTATATATTATAATGAAGAATAATCATGTAACAATCTCAGTACAATACTCCTCACAAGTACTCAGTACTGTCTCCAAAAGTTACACACAAACTAGCTCAGTTTTGAACAAGTCATGGGTTCAAAACTCCTCCACTGTTTGCCTGCCTCTACTGCGCAATCCAAGATGAGAGAATGGATGGAATGAATTCAAATTCCCTTGGATTTAACTGCACAATCCTCATTGGAAATCTCCTCCAATGATTGTGCAAATCCCATGCACACTATAGTCACAACTGATAGTAGACCCCACCCTTTCTCCTACCTCTTCCACTGGTCTTCACTGAACTGTACATGCACTGAGTTAATTGATGTGTTCTTTAGTTGAATAATGAGTTAATAATTAGTTAATTAAATAATATTTAATTCACACCACTCATCACTAGTGTATTTATCAGTTAGACTAAATACAACTAATTCAACTAAGTTAAACCGAACACGACTCCACCAACTGTCTCATCAACTCCACCAAACTCTGCCACATGAGTTCTAACTGAAGTCAACCATGCAATAGCTCAACTAACCCATAGGAAATTCAAATTTCCTTCTGTCAGCTGCATGTGCCACATCCAAGCATCAAACTAAAGTGCTCCAAGAGGAAAAGATGATGTTTATAGTCTAAATATTATTAAGGGTTAATAATATTTGACTGTTCTATTTTTAGACAGGCAGTCTAAAAATAGACTTCGACCTGTATGTCTAAAAATAGTTGTCCATATATTTTTACCAACTTGACCAATCATCCAAGAATAGCATCCCGCAACTCCTAGACCATGCTCCATATGTCTAAAAATAGACATAGTCTAAAAATAGACTTTTCGACAAAAATCACATGTGTGGTCTCCACCTAGTTTAGGTGATCACTTTCCAACTAGGATCAGGAAAGATGTTTCAGGAGGCCTCCTTCACTGTTTCTTGTTGCCATTTTCAACACTCCCTCTCAACAAGAAAGGACTGTCTTTGCATGCGACATGCAACTCCATGCATTCGCCCTGCAACCTTTACAAGCGCCATGCAACTCCATGCATGCGACATGCAACTCCATGCATTCGCCATGCACCCTTTGCATGCGCCATGCAAACTCATGCATGCACCATGCAACTCCATGCATGCGCCATGCACCCTTTGCATGCAACATCTTCGAAACTGAATAGGCTCCAAACAACTCAATCAGTCTGATGCATCTATCATCAAAGTCTTCGACTTCTGCTGGTACCAACTGCACATGTCATCAGGAACCACTGCGCTGTTGAACTCTTGCACCCATGCACTCTGCACTTGTTGTCAACTCTGATCCGCGCTCTAGTATCCGGCACTGTCACTTTGATCTGCCTTCATCAATCCAACTGATCTGCTACTGCTGCGCTGTGGGCACCTCGTAGCCACGTTCAACTCATGAGATCCACACCATCTCATGAATCCTGCCCAGAAATCTCCTCTTGGGATTAATCATGCATGTCGCCCCACCTCTCACCTGGTGGTATAGCTGCATGCACTCCCTCTGCCCATTTGGCACGAAATTTCTCTGCATGAGTGGTTTCTTCCACTCCATGATCCTCTGTGGCCGCTCCACATCCCGAGGTTCACTATCACCGCATGCAACACTTGCTCCCTCTCAAGCATCAATTGCATGTCTTTCATGCACTTCCCAACAGTAGGAAGCTCCGTAGACATCCCATCTACTTCAATTCTGTAGAGATTCCTTGCTCGAATCCCTACCTTCTTGACTTGTCCTTCTTCATCCACACTAACTCCTATACTCCCAAGCTCATCCCTGCAGTGGACAAACTTTTTCAAGTATACCGGAATAGTGTCATTATTCTCCATCTTTATTTTCATGAGTTCACCAGCTGCAAAATTCGAATTCCAACATCTTAAAAATCAACCGCTTCCGATCTAAAATTGAGAACAAATTATTTCTAGCATAGAGATCGACTGTAGGGGCATTTACTGGATATATCACCTTTTAGAGAAAGGATGGATCCAGAGGCTACCTGGCCCGTTACAGACTCTGTCTACCGAAATAATTGTAATCATTGTAATAGATCCGATGATCAATTCTGCTCCGATACCATGTAGAAATTTGAATAATAGCTGAATTATTCACCGAGATTATCCTGGTCGCATACTATTTGAGCTTCATACATAACACATAATCTCTTATACGCATTAATCATCACATGCGGAAATAAAAACAACAAGCAGTATTGAAAACATTCACATGCGCACATAGAAATTCAACACATATAACACAATATGTATACCGGGGAAAGCTTACAACTGAAAACCCCCTACTGTCTGTATATTATAATGAAGAAGAATCATGTAACAATCTCAGTACAATACTCCTCACAAGTACTCAGTACTGTCTCCAAAAGTTACACACAAACTAGCTCAGTTTTAAACAAGTCACGGGTTCAAAACTCCTCCACTGTTTGCCTGCCTCTACTGCGCAATCCAAGATGAGAGAATGGATGGAATGAATTCGAATTCTCTTGGGTTTAACTGTGCAATCGTCATTGGCAATCTCCTCCAATGATTGTGCAAATCTCATGCACACTATAGTCACAACTGATAGTAGACTCCACCCTTTCTCCTACCTCTTCCACTGGTCTTCACTGAACTGTACATGCACTGCTGTTAACTGATGTGTTCTTTAGTTGAATAATGAGTTAATAATTAGTGAATTAAATAATATTTAATTCACACCACTCATCTATAGTGTATTAGTCAGTTTAACTAAATACAACTAGTTCAACTAAGTTAAACCGAACACAACTCCATCAACTGTCTCATCAACTCCACCAAACTCTGCCACATGAGTTCTAATTGAAGTCAACCATGCAATAGCTCAACTAACCCATAGGAAATTAGAATTTCCTTCTGCCAGTTGCATGTGCCACATCTGTAGCTCGAACTGAAGTGCTCCAAGAGGAAAAGATAATGTTTATAGTCTAAATATTATTAAGGGATAATAATATTTGATTGTTCTATTTTTAGACAGGCAGTCTAAAAATAGACCTCGACCTGTATGTTTAAAAATAGATGTCCATCTATTTTTACCAACTTGACCAATCATCCAAGAATAGCATCCTGCAACTCCTAGACCATGCTCCATATGTCTAAAAATAGACATAGTCTAAAAATAGACTTTTCGACAAAAATCACATGTGTGGTCCCCACCTAGTTTAGGTGATCACTTTCCAACTAGGATAAGGAAATATGTTTCAGGAGGCCTCCTTCACTGTTTCTTGTTTCCATTTTCAACATGAGCTATCTGAATGCTTGCATGGAAAAGAAGATTGTTCTTTGTTTTTAATTTTCCCACTTTCTCATTCAGTTTATCATTCTCCTTAATCAACTTTTCATTGTTTTTCATATATGTATTATTTTCTCTCTTCAAATGCCTCTCTAGTATCCTTCTTACCTCCAATTGATCTGTCAATTCTTTTATTTTTCTAAGGTTTTGCTCCTTTTCTTCTTCTTTGGTGTCTTTAGAAAATGAAGTTGCTTCTATCTCATCATTATAAAAATATTAATCTCTTTCTAATGTGTTTTCATAGGCCTCCTTCTGCAACCTTTCAATAATATCATCAGCTTGTTTTGTTATGGGAGATGTATCAACAATTTTCACCTCAGGTTCTTTCTCTTTACTGCTTGTGTATGTTGGAATCTTTATTCTTTGTCTCCTGGGAATGGATAGGAAGGATGCTTCTCTTTCAATCATGATTGTATCTTGTTTCTTTTTGGACCTTCTCCTTAGATAAAGAGGTGAGTTCATTATACTCTTTGTTTCATGAACTGGTTTAATTTTTTCTTTAATGATTTGTTCTACAAACTGATGTTGAGTTAGGAACTCTTTCCACATTACACCGTTGGTTTTAAAATGATACTCAACAGGAATTTTAAAGAATCCTTGATGGTAGATTTATGCCTCTTTGGATTTGGTTTCATTCTTCACATTTTCTATCATTTTGATCAATTTTTTAGAGAAAAAGTATGACAAATTGATTTTCATCTCTCCCTTGATGTGTTGAAGCAATCTAATATGATAGAGGTGCACTAAATTGTTCCTATTGTCACATGTGAAGAATTTCTGAATGATCAACACTAACTCTGCCCAAGGCTGATTAAAACATTCCCTTGGAATCCCTTTGGTTCTGTCAAATTATCCCTTCCTATTTTTCTCCAGAAATAAATTCCATCCATTATCTTTAAATTTCAAACCCTTATGATATTGTTCCACTAACAATGGAGAATCTAAGGCCTGAGAAATGGACTCTGTATTTAATGGGATGACCAAGTTTCCCACCATAGTTTTCTCTTGTGTGTAATTATTTATGAACTCCTTTGTAACGCCCTCATTATTTCCATTAAACTTCTGAAGGAAACCTATTAGACCAACTTGGTAAAGTTTTTATATTATGTCTTTTTCCAAATGTTCAATCTGGAAGTCTTTTGGTTCTATCCTTGTAGCCATGTGTTATGAAAACTAACTAATTTATATGTTCACTGTCATCATTCTCATTTTGAAAAATAAAAATTTATGCACTAGATCTTTGTTGACATATGCATTATGGTGGTAAGGCTTACCTCTTTTCTGATGCTCTTGACAAAGAAATGAAACCAATCCTTTTCAACCTCTATTCTCTTGAAAAAAATGAGCCCACTGATTCCACAAACACAAAATTTTGATATAGAAATATTATAAAAACATAATAAACATGTTTTTATTAATCTATTTCTCATATTCTATCCTCTGTTTCATCAAAATTTAAAAAAAAACTCCTCTGTCTATGATGTAGAATTCTCTATCTTTGAATTGAATGTGTAGAAAAAATAAAAAAAGTTATGCCACAGTGTCTTTATGTTCTTCGAATTCACACATAATTCCTCCTCTCTTAAGAAAAAATCACCATGCATTCAGTCTGAAATGATCTAAGCTCACTGTGTCCAAAAATTTTCAAAGAATGGCTCACTATATATATGTCAACATTCATCAAATAAATCATGAAATGGCTTCACTATGTTTTTAAAATCCATAAAAACATTGCTCTCTGTATACAAAAAAAAACATTTTGACCATGTTTTTATTGCTCCTTAACTCATAATTCAATCTCTGTTTTTGCCAAAATTCATCAAAAATCCCTTCTTTGTTTCGAAAATTGTCATTGTGCACATAGATGAAACTAATTTTCCTACACATACCATATGAATGAAATGAATTATGCCCACTGTGTGTTAAAAAAATAGGAAACATTTTTTTCTTTTTATGTATCAAAATCAAAATTGAAAACTCTGTGTTTTCGCATACAACCATGCATGAGAAAATTGTGGGATTACCTTATCTGGAAGTGATTTTTGAGATATTTCTGAGATAACTTGAGTTCCTATGTTAGACAACGCCAATTTAGTAAATAACCTCCCTCAATATTTCCAAGGATTCGTTCATTAAATCAATGGAAAATACACGTTTATTGGTGGCAGAGTTAAGTGAACAGTGGAAGAGACAAGTTTAAACGATGGAAAAGGCACTCATTTATAAGTTGAAGTTTAAATTATGTTCACACAAAATTCTGAGATTTATTTTTTTGAATATCTGTTGCACTAATGATAAAAATACGGGTTTTTCTCTTACCTTCTTGCTCCACGACATCTCTGCACTTTGTGCTGTGTTTGATTAACATGACTGCCTCTTGGCTCAAATCCCAGTCAACATTAATGTTTAACTCTGCTCCTGTTCTTATCTCTTCACTCCTTCATTATATATCTTATGCGTGCTTCTCTCGGCTTGAGTTCCTATGTTTTATTCATGGTCTTCCTGCATTTTCCTTGTCAATTTGTTCTTCAAAAAGTGTTTTGAATGCATGTCAATGGTTTGCATGGCATTCAACTTCCTCTATGAGCCTGCAATGGCTATGATGGTGAAGAAAACATGATTTATAGAGGTCCGTGGGTTTGAAAATGGCAGATGATTTTACTAATTACACAGGGATTGTTTCAATGTTATATCACTATGTTTTTAAATTTGTGTTGATCGTTTTCTCATGCGCCAAACTCTGATATAGATGCCCTCATGGCTTAGTCTTTCTAACTTTCTCTACATACTTTCTCCATGGTGTATACCTCCATCATCCACTTTCTCTGATTTACTCATTAGGCTACCCATCTCTCATCTCTCATTCATGAGATATGTTGACCACGTTCTTGACTAGTTTCCATTCCCATCAAAATGCATCATACCCATCAGAATGCATCATTGCTTTCCATACCCATGCATCATATCTTCGTTCATTTCATTGCATAATTTCAAATTAGGTGATCCAGGTGGATATTGGTGGCCACCCACCTATTCCACTTGGGCCCCCACCATTGTCTCTTTCAGTTTTTCAGTTTTGGCATAACTTACTATTTTTAGCAGTTTTTCGGGTCCCGAACTTCCGAAGCCGTTTTGAGGCCCTAAACGACGTTTTTTGGGCATCGCGCCTCCAGTGAATATCATTCCATTTCGAAATGATATTCATGGAGAAAGTTGTATTCCTCGGATAGAGCTTTCTAATGATGTATCATGTGCATGAAACGGAGATAGTATGCCAAAGTTACGTCCCTGGGAAGTTGAAACACCAATTTACCCAAACGGAGCCCATAATTTTGGCACTTCATCTCCTAGGGTTAGGTTTTTGGACGTTTAGAGTTCTACATTGTTTCTCAATAATAAATAGGCCCTCGAGCCTCATTGTAACTCAGTTCAGAGGCCTGTAGCCGCCACATATCTTCTTAGAGATAGCTACCAAAGGCTTTAGCTACTTTAGTTTCCATTCTCGTCCGTAAGCAAATTTCGCTCTTTGATATTAATGAACAAACCTGTTATTTCCGATGACCTTGTATATATCATGTATTACATATTTATTTCTGTTGCTCGCATAAAAACCAAAGATCATGGGGTGGAGTCGCCCAGGGACTGCTTTTCCATCAACGCATGTCCCACGAGGTCAAGTATGGTGATCCAGGGCTTGATCTGGTGGAACCTTTGCAAGATCAGCCTCGCAAACCTCGACGGATGCCCATGGGGGATGAAAAGAAAGATGAGGGAGCAGGAGATCCTATCAAAATATTGCTCGAGGAGGCCCTCGAAAAACAAAGGAACGCGATGATGGATAACTTTGCTCAGATCCTTCAACGGCTGCCCACCGGCGGCGCATCTGCATCCAGCAGCCACTTTGGAGGTGCGACTCCTTTTAAGGTACAAGTAAATTTTGACATTCCCATATTTGAGGGTCAAATAGACGCAGATTCCGTCGATAGATGGTTGAATCTATTAGAAGGATATTTCTTTGTTTATGACTTTTCAGACCGGGAGAAGATTATTTTTGCACTCCTCAAAGCTACCCCCCATGTTAAGGACTGGTGGGAAACCTACTGTGAGAACAAGGACCAGACAGAACCCTCTCTGTTCTTGGCCGTACCAACTTGGAATTCTTTCCGAGACGCCGTCAAGGAACAGTACTATCCCGTGGGGAGCTATGAGGACAAGTACATACAATGGACCACGCTGCGACAACAAAGGGATCAAGATGTGCATGAGATGACGAATCTGTTCCATACCTTGCGCACAAATTTGGGTGTCAAAGATTCAGAGAAACATTTGGTGCTAAAGTATCGCAGCTGTCTACACAGATACATTCAGGAGGAAATGGAGTTCCTCGACATCTCCTCGCTTGCTACGACATACCGGTATGCTGCCAAGATTGAGCAGAAATTCAAACAGAAGAAGCGAGACTTTGGATCTGCGAATCAAAAGCAAGGGAAAGGTGCTTCCAAACCACAGAACAAAGGACAGATCCAAGGCATGGCGGCTAAAGACAACCCGTCAAAGCCACAAGAAAAGAACATCACCGCAAAGCCAAAGAAGGACACGGGAAAGTGGTGTGAGTTCCATAAGAGCTCCACTCACAACATAAGTGAGCGTTGGGCCAAGCAGTCGCTAGTGGCCGAGATGAGGGCTTATGAGTTAGATGCATGCTCCGAATCTAAATCAGAACCTAAAAAGGGGAATGAAAAAGGGAAACAGATTATTGATGCAGAGCCCAATGCCACTATTGCCACTACAAAGATCCGGAAGGAGGAACCGGAAGATCCAGAGGAGGAGGAACGTCTCTTCCACTCCCAGATGTGGGTAAAGGGCTCCCCTGTACAGTTCATTTTCGACAATGGGAGCCAAAATAACCTCATTTCAGCAGACTCCGTGAAGCGTTGGGCTTGCCGACCACAACTCACCCACATCCATACACCATCAGATGGCTTCACCAAGGATGAGATCTCCGCGTCAGCCAGTAGTGCCACCTTACCTATAGCATCAAGCCCTTCACGGATGAGGTATTATGTGATGTTGCTCCTATTGATGTTTCTGATGTATTATTAGGACAACCATACTTGTGGAAGCGTCATGCTGTGTATGAGTCTCGACCTCGTGATGTTATTGTTACTTTGGGAAATAAGTTGTACAGGATACTAGGGGTACCACCTCCTGCAACTATCTCTTTGGTTACTGCAAAACAATGCAGTAAGCTCATTTCCCAAACCAGGAAATTCGTTTTCCTGATGATCCGCCCCCAGGGCAAGAAGAAGACTGTGGCCACGACCTCCAGACAGGGCTCCTCTACACGAAAACAACAAATGGATAAGGTTGTGGAGGAGTACGGGGACATCTTCACCTCACCCACAGGGGTTCCTCTGCACTGTCAGGTCAAGCACCCGATTGATCTGACCCTAGGTGCACCGCTACCTAATGGACCAATCTATCGGCACTCTGTTCTGGAGAATGATGGTATCACGAGGCAGATTCAGGAGCTGTTGCAGAAAGGTCACATCAGACCAAGTTCATCGCCCTGTGGGAGCCCGATCGTGTTGGTACAGAATAAGGATGGGATGTGGAGACTCTGTATTGACTATCGGGCGCTGAACAAGATCAATGTCCGGAATAGGTACCCAATCCCACGGATTGATGAACTTCTAGACCAAATCAAAGGTGAAAAATATTTCAGAAAGATTGACCTGAAGTCTGGGTATCACCAGGTACCAATTGAACCCTCTGATGTGTGGAAGACTACCTTCAAAGCCAAGGAAGGCCTTTTTGAATGGCTAGTCATGCCTTTCGGGTTGACAAATGCTCCCGCAACCTTCATGAGGATGATAGACAACATCTTGCGGCCATTCACCAACTCATTTGTAGTGGTGTACTTGGATAACATTCTGATCTTCAGCAAGAATTGGAAAGAGCACCTTCACCACATCCGACAAGTCCTCCAAATACTGCGGCAACAAAAGTTGTGTGCCAATTTGGAGAAGTGCATGTTTGGCATGACCTAGGTTCAATATCTGGGATACATTATTGATGAAAGGGGGGTGCATGTGGATCTAGCCAAGATCCAAGTCATTCGGGATTGGCCAACCCCAACCACTATAACAGAGCTTCGCAGCTTTCTGGGTCTTGCTAATTTCTACCGTAGATTTGTGTTGGGATTCTCTCATATCACTTGGCCCTTGAGTCAAGTCACCAAGGGAGGAGCGAGAGAAAAATTCTTTTGGTCGGAACCTCAACAGAAGGCATTCACAGAGTTGAAAAATCGCCTCTATTCTGCCCTAGTGCTCACATTACCAGACTTGCAACAGCCATTTGAGATCGAGACAGATGCCTCTGAATATGCTATTGGGGCAGTTCTTACTCAACAGGGACATCCAGTGGCATATCATAGTGAGACATTGTCTGAGACGGTTCGAAAGTATCCCACCTATGACAAAGAAATGTATTCCATTGTGCAAGCCTGTCGACAATGGAAGCATTACATTTTGGGAAAGGAAAAAATCATCCACATAGACCGCCGACCCCTGCAGTTCATACAGACACAAGGGAAGTTGCAGAATGATTGCCATCAGAAGTGGTCCACATATCTGCAACAGTTTCATTTGAACATCAAGTACAAGAAGGGTAGCACCAATCATGTTGCAGACTGCCTTAGCCAACCACCGATCGTGGCGCTCACCACTGTGCTCAACTCTTGTGGGCACGAGACTTCTGATTGGCCGCTTCTCTATGAGAGTGACCCAGAATTCGGCCACACTTACAAGGCACTCTTGGGGGGTACGCAAGTTCCAAATTTTCACCTCCAAGATGCAATTTTATGTCACTTGGGACACCTTTGTGTTCCTTCAAGCGAGCGTGCCAAGATGATATGGGAAGCACACTACAGTCGAGTCGCTGGGCATTTCGGGGTCGAGAAAACAGTAGCAATACTACATAAGTATTTCTATTGGCCGAACCTTCGAAAGGATGTCGAGAAGCACATCAGATCCTGCACTGCTTGTGCCATTGCCAAACCGACCATCAAGAAGCAAGGCCTATATACTCCACTACCTACCCCTAGTCGACCGTGGGAATCCATCTCCATGGATTACATGTCGGGCCTGCCTTCTACTAAGAATGGAAATAACTGTGTTTTCGTGGTCGTTGACAGATTCTCGAAGATGGCCATCATGGCGGCCTGTAAGAAGAATATCACAGCAGAAGCCACTGCTAAACTCTTCTTTGAACGAGTGTGGGTGCACTTTGGGATCCCACAGTCTATCATATCAGATCGAGATAGAAGGTTCCTTAGCACATTTTGGTCCAGCCTCTGGTCAATGTTGGACACAAAGCTCACCAAGTCCATAGCTTTCCATCCCCAAACAGATGGCCAGACAGAGGTCGTCAACAAAATGATTGTACACATTCTACGCATGTACAATTCAAAGCATCCACGCACATGGGACAAGAGCCTCCCCTATGTACAACATAGTTATAACAGGGCTCTCCACAGTTCAATTGGCCATAGCCCCTTTCAGGTGGGCTTGGGATTCCAGCCACTATGTCCCATTGACGTAGCCATGCCATTTGCAGCTGCTCAGGCCGATTCAGCTCATGTCCAGTCTGAAGTTGACAAAGAAAGTAGCTTCATCGAGCACATTCAACACATCCACCAACAGGTTCATGATATATTGGACAGAGCCAATGCCAAGTACAAGCAACGCCATGATCAACACCGGGTGCCACACAACTTCCAGGTGGGTGACAAAGTATGGCTACATTTGCAGAAGGAGCGCCTCACCGGACCCCACCGCAAGCTTCGCCCGCTCCGATACGGGCCGTACACCATCACCAAGGCTGTAGGGAACAATGCATTCGAGCTCAGTATTCCACCATTCCTTGGTCTGCACCCAGCCTTCAATGTGGATCGCCTTCGTCCTTACTTCCCACCTCTACTGGACACCTCAGACATTGCAGAACAACTCACACCAACTGAGTTAAATCCAGACTGCATGGAACAGGCCACCACAGATTGCATCATGGACATGCAAATCAAGAACACTCGCAAGCAGAAGATCCAACTATATCGGGTTGTCAAAGCTGGCCAACTCCCGCACCAAGGAAAGTGGTTCACCAGGGACCAAGTTCAGCAGAAATTTCCTCATCTCATGGAGGAACTTAACGCAATGGGGACCATTGCTTCCTAAGGGGGGAGGAATGATCCAGGTGGATATTGGTGGCCACCCGCCTATTCCACTTGGGCCCCCACCATTGTCTCTTTCAGTTTTTCCGTTTTGGCAGAACTTACTATTTTTAGCAGTTTTTCGGGTCCTGAACTTCCGGAGCCGTTTTGAGGCCCTAAACGACGTTTTTTGGGTACGAAAGCGCCAGCGAATTTTTTGATAAAATTCGTCCCGACAGCTGTAGTCCTCGGATCGAGCTTTCTAATGATGTATCATATGCGTCAAACGGAGATAGTATGCCAAAGTTACGTCCCTGGGAAGTTGAAACACCAATTTACCCAAACGGGGCCCATAGTTTTGGCGCTTCATCTCCTAGGGTTAGGTTTTTGGATGTTTAGGGTTCTCCATTGTTTCTAAATAATAAATAGGCCCTTGAGCCTCATTGTAACTGAGTTCAGAGGCCTGTAGCCGCCACATCTCTTCTTAGAGATAGCTACCAGCGCCCTAGCTAGTTTTATTTCCATTCTGTCTGTAAGCCAATTTCAATTCTTTGATATTAATGAAATGAAGTGTTATTTCCGCTGCACCTCTGTATTTATGTTTATATGTTTATTCTATTGCGTTCCTGCATAAATCCGGATCATTAGGTTAGCTCATTGCATTTTCACTTTGGTTTTTGTGATAATTGCATTATCCACTCATAAATCATTTTATACCTTAGCTTGATCATTTATGAATATTATTGCGCCATCAAATGATATTTGCACATTGTATTTTGTAGCTTAGGTTTTGATCTTTGTATTTTTTAATTTAATTTTAAAAATGACCCTAGAATGGTCATGTTTTAAAATTAATTTTTTATCATGACACTAACCTTTGTTTCTTTTTGTAGGCCCAACAAGAGTTTGATATTTGAGCCTTTCATTTTTGATCCTTATGTTTAAGAAAATTAGGGTTGATGTAATATGGTATATGGAATATGGAATGATAGTTAAATGGGTAGGATAATGGATATGGATAAAATATAGTGGGTAGAATAATGACTAGGGATAGGAATATAATGAAATGAAGGTAGTGAAATATAGGTAGTGAAATGTAGGTAAAATATGCATATCAAGTACTAAATTAATCTTAAAAATCTCTAGAATATTTAAAAAAATATTGAAATTTTAAGCGAATTTTTTTCACTTACTGTACTTGTACTCCCATAAATTGTTTGATGTCAATGGTGTCCTTTGGTCAAATGATGGTCGACATTGTCTTTATTATCATAACAATGGCTCTTCCAGGATATGTATAAATGTAGAGACTTATTTCTACTTCATGTTTTGGCATCTAATTATTGATTCAGGATGATATTGTTCAGGTCCCTTTTTCAGTTCGTATTTGATGTTTCTAGTCCCTTCTGACATGTTATTTAGGCTTGAATATTGATGTAGTTTAGGTCCCTTTAGTCATTTTGTTGTTTCAAGTCCCTTTTGACATATAATTTTCAATGATGTATCAGGTCCCTTCTGCATAGTATGTCCAATGATGTATCAGATCCCTTTGTCCTTGTAATTCAGGTTCCTTCTTCAATTCAGCCGCTCAAACTATTTACATAGTTTTATTACAAGCTTCCCCCTTGCTGATGTTAAGACTTGTCCTCAAGTCTTGCATGTCTTGGAGGATAAATCTGCAAAATCATACTTACAAAAAAAAAAAAAAGGCAAAGCAGAATTCATATTGGCCAAACAAGTTGGTTTTCCGATATGAATTCGAGTTTGTATTGTGCCACTCTCCTGGATTTTCACAACTAAAATCTTTTATTATTTTTTATTTTATTTTATTTATTCCTCTGGAGTTATGGAAGGCATATTGCTATGATGTTCCATTAGTTCCAGATTAGTATCAATTGAAATTATTTTCATTAAATCCTCTTTATTTATAGGCTTATTGTAGACTTTAAACCTGTCCATTAACTACAAATGAAATAGATGTTTCATCAATTGTTTTTATTTTTACAACTCCATTTTCAAATATTTCTTCGATCTCATATGGCCCAAGCGAATGAGTCTTAAAATTTGCCTTAAAATATTTAAACTTGGACTCGAACAATAGTGCCAAGTCTCCCTTTTGAAACACTTTATTCTTGATGAATCGATCATGCCATTTATTCTTTGTTTTTGCAGAAGAGATGTGTGCTCTACTGCTTATTGTCTTATCTCATCTAGTTAATTTAATTCCATGACTCATTGTTGTTGTGCCTCAGATAATTCCATCCTCAGCTTTGCTACTAACTTGAATGTATGTATTTGAAACTCTATGGGTAACAAGACTTCTTTTCCATACACCAACTGATATGGACTGAACCCAGTTGTGTTTTTCCATGTTATCCTGTATGCCCATGGTGCATCTCTCAATTTCTCTAACCAATCCTTTCTATTCATTTGTACAGTCTTCGTCATGATATTCTCTAGGACTTTGTTTGTTGACTCCACTTGTCCGTTTGCTTGAGGATGGTACGAAGTTGATTTTCCATGTTTCATCTTGTACTTATCTGTAAGATCTCAAACAAGCTTTGATGTGAAGTGTGTGCCTTGGTCAGTTACAATCTGTCATAGAACTCCATACCTTACAAATATTTCTTCAAATAGAAAACAAACAACTGTATCTTTTGTTTCTCGTGCCATTGCCTTTGCCTCCACCCACTTAGTAACATAATCTGTACATACCAGGATGTACTTCTTTTCATTTGATGGTGGGTTGATTGGTCCCACAAATTCTAGATCCCATTGATCAAATGGTTCTATGAGTACTTGTGGCTTTAATGGCATTTCATATGATGCCACTGGTCTTCCAATTCTTTGGCAGTTGTCACATCTCTTTACATAGGCCTTAGAGTCTTTGAATATTTTCGGCCAGTAGTAGCCAAGTTTGAGCACTTTGTATGCCGTACGCTTGTCTGAAAAATGAACACCACATGGCTCATCATGACATGCTTTCAAAATATCTATAATCTCATATTCTCTAACACATTTTCTTATTATCAGATCATAACTAGTATAAAAGGGGTCACCATTGACCCAACTATATCTAGCACTTTCTCTAATTATCTTTCTTTTCTGTTTATTTGTGTAATGGGATGGTAGGATTCCAGATGATAAATAGTTGGCTATATATGAAAACCATGGAGTTTTTACAGTCATAGAAAATATATGTTCATCTCGGAAATTATCTGAAACTGGATTTGGATCACCAAGTGAATGAAGTCTTGATAGAAAGTTTGCTACTTGATTATCCTTACCTGGTAGATATTGTACAATTATGTTAAATTCTTGCATCAATAACAACCATCTAGTAATTCTGCATTTGTAATTTCTTTGTTCAATAAATATCTTATGGATGAATGATCTATGTGGATGAATACTTGATAACTTGTTATGTAATTTCTAAATTTATTAACTGCATGTACTACAACTAACATTTCTTTCTCTGTAACAATATAATTCAATTATGTCGGTGTTAAGTTTTTTCTTATGAAGTATATGTCATAATTAAAATGATTCTCTTTTTGTCTAAGTGATGCTCCTATAGCAGTGTTAGATGCATCAATTGATATATGAAATGAAAATGACCAATTGGGTCCTCAAATAATGGGTGAAACTGACAATTTTTCTTTTAATTTCTCAAATGCATTTTGACAATTATTTGTCCATTGGAATTCCACATCTTTTGCAAGTAACTTGAATAAAGGCACATCTATTTTACTAAAATTTTCAATAAATATTCTATAGTAGCCTGCATAACGCAAGAAAATTCTTACTTCCTTTTGTGTTGTGGGTGGTATTAGATTCACAATGACTTGTATTTTTGTTGGATCCACCTTAATTCCTGAAGAATATATATGGCGTCCCAACACTATTCCCTCAGTTAACATCATAAAGCATTTTTCATTACTGAGTGATAGATTTGTCTCTATGCATCTTTTCAAAACTTTTTCATGATTTTTTAAACAATCATCAAATGTTCAACCATACACAGTGAAATCATCCATGTTGACCTCTACACACATGGATCAAATCAACAAAGATTGCAAGGACTGCTCTATGAAAAGTAGCAGGTGCAATACATAAACCAAAAGGAAAAATGTTATATGCATATGTTTCCCATGGATAAGTAAATTTTGTTTTATTTTGATCATCCAATGCTATATTTATCTGATTGTATCCACTAAATCCATCAAGAAATGAAAATAATTTCTTCCCAGCTAATGAATCTAGTACTTGATCAATAAATGGTAAAGGGAAATGATCTTTTAATGTGGCATTATTGAGTTCTCTGTAATCTACACAAATTCTCCACTTTCCATTTTTCTTAGGCACCACAACTAAGGGTGAAACCCATTGACTATCAAAAATAGGATAAATGAATCCAAATTGTAACGATTTCTGCAATTCTTCTTTCACTATTTCCTTCATCATAGGATTCATCCTTCTTTGCGGTTGCCTTACAGGTTTGATTTGATCATCAGTGTAAATGTGGTGGATACATGTCTTTGGATGAATCCCATGCATGTCTGTGTAATCCCAAGAATTTTTTTTTGAGTATTTATGTTATAGTTATATTACCTCTTGTTCTTATGACAATTGTAAGTTATTACCAATTTTTAAATTTCTTCCAGGACTGATTTCGATGATTTTAATCTTTGAATTGGTAATTTAGTTAACAAGAAAAATTATTTCAAATGAATTTTGTAGTGATTGAATAGTACAGTTAACCTGGAAACACTGATTTAAAATATGACTTGCAGCTTCATATTGTGTTATTCTAAGCTTCTCTGAAATATTTGGTTCTGAGATGAAAAGATCTAATAAATCCTCATTTTCTTCCTCTTCTCTAAAATTATAGACTTGATTAATACTTATAACATATTGAAGTTATTGTTGTTCTTCTCCATCAAGTCATGATAATAAATAAGGAGATTGTGTTGGAGGATACAATGTAACATGTTTTCTTTCATCTCCATGTGCAATAATCATACTTCCTGACCTGCATCCAATGAAGGGATCTACAATGGCTAACCATGGTCTACCTAAAATTAATGGATGGCCTCCTAATTTTTTTTTGGGTTGCAAAATGAGGAAGTCTACAGGATACTCCCATGAATCCAGTGAGACAATGATATCTTCCAATATTCCTTCTGGTACAACTTTAGATCTATCTGCAAGTTATAAAACTATAGTAGTAGGTCTAATGTCGTTCAAGTTTAAATGTTTCATAGTCTCTGTAGTCATAAAAATTATAGCTACTCCCAATTCTATTAAAGTATTTGGCACTGAAATTTTTTTGATCAAGATGGTAACCATAGGGATCCCCGGATCAACATATTTTTCAATGGTTGTATTTGTAGACATGAGACTAGATAAACTTACATTGACCTGGATTGTAGGTGGTTCTCTTTTTCTTCTGCCAAATTTCTTGATGCATAACTCTATTGTTTTTGCATATATTGGAATATTTTTTATTGCCTGCAACAAAGGAATTTTTACATATGTATTCTTCAATTCATCCAGAATATCAAATTCAGGTAGAGACATTCGGGATTTCTGTTGTACTAACCTTTCTGGATATGGTGGAGTCTGAGTTGTTGAATATTACAACAAGAAACAATGAAGGAGGTTTCTTGAAACATCATCCTTGATCCTAGTTGGAAAATAATCACCTAAACTAGGTGGGGCCCACACATGCTATTTTTAGGTGTATGTCTATTTTTAGACATGGTGAGCATATTCTATATGTAGCAGGAGGCTATTTGTAGATGGTTGGTAAAATGTGAAAAATAGATGAGATTATATTTTTAGAAGATTGGGCGAAGTCTATTTATATATCGTTGATCTAAAAATAGATGCATGTCAATTATTATTAGCCCTTAATAATAATCAGGCTCTAAATATCAACTTATTCTCTTGGAGCACTTTATTTCAGTGAAAAAATTTGAAAAATCAGTGGGCTGAAGGAATTATGCAATTCCTAGGGTTTACTGGTGACTCATGCATGGAGGACTCAGTTATAACTGAAGTGGTAAATTTATGACAGAGTTGGAAGAGTAGTTATGGGAGTTGTTATTTAGTTTAACTTAGTTAAGTGAGTTAAACTCAGTTGAGCTAGTTGTATCTAGTCTAACTGAATGATACACCAGTGAGAGTGGAGTGAATTAATTAGTTAATTAATTCACAAATAATAAATGACTAATCAACTGAACAAATACAACTATTAACTACAGTGCATGTCACTTCCAGTGGAGACCCAGTGGAGAGGTAGGTGAAAGGGTGAGATGGACTATCCGTTGTGACTACTAGTGATGCATTGATTGCATCTACATATACATTGGAGATGCCAATGAGAATAACATAGTCAAGGAGAGTGGGATTGCATCGAATTGGTCTTTGTAATCAACTTGAATTGCGCAGTGGAGGCAGGCTATCAAGAGGCAAGAAATCAGTGCATGGATTTGCAGATTTCTTCTTGTTAGTGTGTGACGATTGTATTGTACTGAGAGCTTGATGTAATAAGATTTGTATGAGATTGTTACATGATCTCCATGATACATAATATATGATATTTGGGGTTTTCAGCTTCAGGATTTCCCGTTAAACAACTGTGTTATGTGTGCTTATTTTTATTGCTTCATGTGTTTGCAATTGAGTTTCTGCAAAAGATTAACAGTGGAAGGATTCTGTATTTAGCAAGAAGATAAATATTGTTAGATTAGGAGAATATGGATATATAATGCATATGTTATATAATTTCTACATGGTATCAGAGCAGTGTTAATTCTTAAAGATTGCAATAATGAATAATTGCTGAGTTTGTGCTGGTAGACAATTCGAATTTGCTGCAGAAATTTCTTGGTGCGACAGTTGAGTATACATTGAAATGTCTTTCAATGGGTTGCGGTTGGAGTATGCACTAGAGGGCATCTCTAACTACATAGCCTAGAAGGACAGGATGGAGGCGGTGCTTGAAGGTAATGGCTTGAAGGAATTCATCGAGAGAGATTTTCCTAAGCCTACTTCGGCGGATGCTGCAGTACTTGATGCATGGCAAAATAAAGTAGCAAGGGAGAGGAGGATTCTGTTGGAAGGTGTGAGAGACCATATTGTCTCAAGCCTTCATGGTAAAGCCACTCCATATGCTATGTGGAAGGCTTTTATAGATCTTTTCCAAAGAAGTAGCGACTAGAGGAAGTTGGCGCTAAAAGATAAGCTCAGAAAAATAAAAATGGAGAAGAATGACACTATTCCGGTATACTTGACAAAGTTTGTCCAATGCAGGGATGAGCTTGGGAGTGTAGGAGTCAATTTTGATGATGATGACTTGGTGAGATTGGCTCTCCTTGGGCTTTTGAATAGTTGGCATAGCTACGAAGAATCTGTCAATTGACGGGAGAAACTGTCAGGTTGGGAGCGACTTTGGTCGGATCTTATGCAAGAGGAGATAAGGTGAAGTACTAGGGATGGCTCTTCATCAATGCATGATGATGAAGAGGACTATGCTTTGGTTGCCAAGGTGAAGAAGAAGAAGGGGAAGAAATTCCATTCTATATCTGAGGCCGGTGAAGATGGAAAAGAGCATAACATGTCCAAAGTGAAGTGTTTTCACTGTCACGAGTTTGGACATATTGCCACAAATTATCCATAGAAGAAGAAGAAAAAGATGGCTAATGGAGCTGTATCTGGTGAGGCTCTTGCCTCGCAATTTGAGCTTGACTTCTCATTGATCGCATGCATGGTGTCTAGTGCATTGGGATGAGGGTGGTACTTTGATAGTGGTGCTTCCTTTCACATGAAGGGAGATGTGAACCTTTTCAGTGACTTGGTGGAGAAATATCTCCAGATGCATGTTGAGTTGGGCGACAATGGACGATACAGTGCGACCGACATTAGTACCATTACCTCAGAGGGCATTAGGTAAAATCATTCTTTTACAAGATGTTGTGCATGTTCCAGGTTTAAAGAAGAATTTAATCTCAGTCACGATGTTAGAGGATAAAGGCTATGATGTTGTATTTAGTGAAGGAAAAGTTTTCCTTCGGCACAAAGCAACATGGCAAGTCAAGAAGGTTGGGATTCAAGTTAAGAATCTCTACCGACTTGAAGTAGATCGGATTTATATGGAGCTTCCTACTGTTGGGAATTGTGAGAAAGCCATGCAATTGAAGCTTGAGAGGGAGCAGGATTTGCATGCAGGTAAGAGTGAACCTCGGGATGTGGAGCAGCCACAAGATGAGGGTCATGGAGTGGGAGAAACCACTCATGCAGAGAAATTTCATGCCATATGGGCAGAGGGAGTGCATGCAGCTATACCACCAGGTGAGAGGTGGGGCGACATGCATGAGTAATCCCAAGAGGATATTTCTGGGAAAAATTCATTGAGATGGTGTGGGTCTCATAAATTGAACCTGGCTACGAGGCGCCCATAAAGTAGTGGTAGCATGATCAGTTGGATTGATGTAGGCAGATCAAAGTGACAGTGTCAGATACTGGAGCGCAGTCCATAGTTGACAGCAAGTGCAGAGTGCATGGGTGGAGAGTTCAACATCGCAGTGGTTCCTGAAGACATGTGAAGTTGGTACCAGCAGAAGTCAAAGACATTGATGATAGATGCATTATACTGATTCAGTTGGTTGAAGGCTATTCAGTTTCAGAAGTGTTGCAGAAAGTTTGCAGGGCGAATGCATGGAGTTGCATGTTGCAAGCGAATACAGTCCTTTCTTGTTGAGAGGGAGTGTTGAAGATTGCAACAAGAAACAGTGAAGGAGGCTTCCTGAAACATCATCCTTGATCCTAGTTGGAAAATAATCACCTAAACTAGGTGGGGCCCATATAGGTTATTTTTAGGTGTATGTCTATTTTTAGACATGGTGAACATATTTTATATGTAGCAGGAGGCTATTTGTAGATGGTTGGTCAAATGTGAAAAATATATGAGATTCTATTTTTAGAAGATTGGTCGAAGTCTATTTATAGATCACTGATCTAAAAATAGATGCATGTCGATTATTATTAGCCCTTAATAATAATCAGACTCTAAATATCAACTTATTCTCTTGGTGCATTTTATTTCAGTGAACAGATTTGACAAATCAGTGGGCTGAAGGAATTACACAATTCCTAGGGTTTACCGGTGACTCATGCATGGAGGACTCAGTTAGAACTTAAGTGGCAAAGTTATGACAGAGTTGGAAGAGTAGTTATGGGAGTTGTTATTTAGTTTAACTCAGTTAAGTGAGTTAAACTCAGCTGAGCTAGTTGTATCTAATATAACTGAATGATGCACTAGTGAGAGTGGAGTGAATTATTTAGTTAATTAATTCAAAAATAATAACTCACTAATAAACTGAACAAATGCAACAATTAACTATAGTGCATGTCAGTTCCAGTGGAGACCCAGTGGAGAGTTAGGTGAAAGGTGAGATGGACTATCCGTTGTGACTACTAGTGATGCATTGATTGTATCTACATATGCATTGGAGATGCCAATGAGAATAACACAGTCAAGGAGAGTGGGATTGCATCAAATTGGTCTTTGTAATCAACTTGGATTGCACAATGGAGGCAGACTATCAGGAGGCAAGAAATCAGTGCATGGATTTGCAGATTTCTTCTTATTAGTGTGTGAAGATTGTATTGTACTGAGAGCTTGATGTACTAAGATTTGTATGATATTGTTACATGATCTCCATGATACATAATATAAGTTGGGGTTTTCAGCTTTAGGATTTCCCATTAAACAAATGTATTATGTGTGATTTTTTTTTTATTGCTTCATGTGTTTGCAATTGAGTTTCTGCAAAAGATTAACAGTGGAAGGATTCTATATTTAGCAAGAAGATAAATATTGTTATATCAGGAGAATCTAGATATATAATGCATATGTTATATAATTTCTACATGAGTCATAATAGATTTACCCTTCTGAATTTGTTTTTCTGGTTGAGATTTTTGACTTTGTTCTCCTTGTTCAGTTTGTTCTTCTATTATTGGAGGAGAATCTTTATGTAACACCTTCCCAGACCTTAAGTGGACATATTGTATGGGAAGAATGGAATATGTAGGATAGTATGTCGCCTCTTCCACATTGTATGCTGGTTTATCCATTTTGTTACTTGGATTAGCTACTAGCTGAGCTAGAAATTGTGTTGGTCTAGGAGGTGGTTGGTCAGAAGGCGGCTGAAGCTGCTGAGGTTGAGTTAACATTGGTGCTAGATTTTGAAGTGGAAATGGCATTGGTTGATGTTGCTGGAATTTTTGGTATTTAGGGTATGGTTGTTGAGGGTCTGGTTGTTGATATTGATATTGTTGAGTGTGCATTTGTTGAGGTGGTTGGTTTCCATAACCATATCCCCTCCAACCTTTTGTAGGTTGGTTTTGATATTGTTATGGAGGCCAAGCCTACCATGGCATTGGAGTGTTCCATGAATTTTGAGGAGGATATTGAAAATTTTGGGGGTTTTGTTGAGGGAATTGTTGAGGCATCCTTGGTTGCCAAGGTCTCCTTGGTGCCATATAGTAGAGAGAATCTACCCCTTGCACTGCTTCCATTTGCAACTCTTTTAATTTAGGACAATTTTCAGTTGCATGATTCTCTGTGCAAAGTCCACACACTTTTATACCTTGCAAAGGACATTCCCTAAGTGGATGTTTTTGCTTGCACTTTGGATAGAAGATTGCTAAGATTTCATCTTGTTCTTCCTTCTTCTTCTTAGCTTTTAAAACATCTACTTGTGTTCCCAAAGTGCTTAATAGATATGTTTTGAAATTTTCTAGTAAACTTCCTATTTCTGCTCTTGTTACTGCACTTGCTGCATCTTTAGAAGCTCTTGATGTAATATCTCTTTTTCTACTTCTTGCTCTTCCCCTAGAGTATTTATGACAAATTTCAGCAATTTCATCAAATGGTAGGTTCAAGATATCTCCTTTTCCCATCACATTAAGGATATGCAAATATTCATCTCTGATACCCTTAAGAAGGATGGTGCGGATTTATCAAGATTTAGCGAATGTTGTTTGGATTTTTGAAAATTGTAAAGAAATCTTTCTAAATAATCCTCCAAAATTTCATCTTCTTGTTGTGTCATTCTAAAAATGTCTTCTTTTGAGTCTCTAGCCCTGCAGTAAGCTTGAAACTTTTTAAGAAAAAAATTCTTCATATCATCCCAAGAAGCAATTGTATGTTCTCCTAAATCCATAAACCATTTTAATGCTACTGCTTTCAAAGTAGCAGGAAAGAGACGAAGCTTTTGTGTATCATCCGTGTATCCATAAGTTATACATAAGATATCAAAATCAAACATAAATGAATCAAGATCTTCTGTTGACATTCCATTAAATTTAGGCAATACAAAAGGCGAGGTGTTTTTCATTTTCACTTCTTCTCCTAATATTGTTCTCGTATCTAATATTGGAAATCCAAAAGTAGCTTCCTAATCATTATTATTTTATTGTTCATTATCTTGTAGTATTTTGTTTTCATTTTCTCTTTTTTATTCTTCCTCTATCCTTCTGAGTGCTTCTATTCTTCTTTCTTCCTCTCTCTTTATTTCTGCTTCCAATATCCTTTCTTCCTCTCTTTTCATTTTCCATTCCCTTTGTTGTCTATCATATTCAATTTTCTGTTCAGGAGTTATAAGTGGCATATTGGATCCTTCTCCTTCTTCAGTCATTTATTGTTCAGAGATATATAATTTTTCAATATGAGGTTGATTTTGTGTTTCCTCAACTATCTTAATTTGTTCAAGGACAGGTTGTTCTAATTGTTCAACAACTAGTTTTCTTGTTTCCTTTTGTTTTCCTAAGGAAGGAGTTTCTTTTGTTGATTTCTTTCTTTTTACCTCCAAGGTTAACAAGATCTATCTTTAAAATAGAGTTAATCTTTTTCCTGATCTCTGTTTTTCCTCTAACTCCTATAGAGCAGGTCTTCCAGCAACTGGTATTGTTAGTCCTGTGGATGGATGAATTGTTGGGGGTTTTGTTTAACGAATCTACCCTTCTGATCTCTATCCCTATGCATAAAGAAACATAACTTAAAATAAAAACTATGTTTTTGGTTTTTTTTATCTTCCTAATTGAACACTTCGGAATATGCTTCCCCGACAATGATGCCAAAAATGTTGGGTTTGTTTACTGGGTAAACTAACACAAGTATTTTATTATCAATCTGGGCTTGTAGAACTTAGAAGCATCTCCAAGATATATGGATTTCGACTATAGTCAAGTTTAGAAGATGAATTTTTAATATTAAATGAAATGAATATTATAAATATAAAACTTAATTAAATAATTTCTAGTTCAATTATGTAATAATCAACAGAAGAAGCTCCTAACCTAGGAGAACTTGTTTGTCCTTATCTACAAAACTACTTCATGAATCAGAAACCAAAAATCACTAATGAAAAATAGATAAAGATGCAGGAAAGAATAATAGAAGAGGCTCCTAAATAAAGAGATCCTTTTTTTCCTTCATTATAGATTCATTCATCATTAATTCCATTGTTAGAAAATATGAAATTTAGAAAATCACTTAAAAGCAAGAAATATGAATTCTAGTTTCTAGTTTTTGATCAGATAGAAGGAATGTTTAAATTAAACAATGGATTGACCCTTCATATGAAGAAATATAAATTAGAATTATATTAATCAACAATCATAACATATATTCATACATCTAACTAACTGATTAAGCTTAAAACAAAACTAGTTTAGGAAATTGCAACTAAATTAACCAGAAAGTGCACTTAGCTCAGTGTGGGGGTCCTCCACCCTTGCCTTGCACACTGTGAGCACTTTCAAATACTGAAACTCAATCAAGAGTTAATCATATAGAAAAATAGAAAAGGAAATAGAACAGGTCCTTCAATTAGCTCCCAAAGTTTCAGAAATATCAAAGTGAAGTTATACAAATTCTACATATGAATGTCTTCAATGTCTTAGGCTTAAATAGAGAAATATTAAAAAAACTCATATAAATGTCTTTGCAACCATCCTATCCTTATCCTATCTATTCAGGTCGAGCTCATCCATCTAATCTCTCAAAATCTAGAAAATCCCATAAAATGCTAAATTTGACCTATTTCCTAGGGATTTCCATAAAAATAGGTCTTGTTTGACCACCTTTGACCAGGCTTGTTTAAGCTCGGTTTGACCAAACCAATAGGTGTACATCTAATATTAGTTCCCAAGCTTTCTAGAAATGTATTCAGCTCGATCCCAGGTGTCCTGCAAGTATGACATCAACGAAGCCATTACGGGAATTTCTGGTCTAGTCCAAAAATGCACTTAAAATTCATTTTTTATAAAAACTTCTAAAAATTGAAAAAATTGATTTATATACCTATATATGCATTATTTGGTCAAAATAGAGTGAATATGGATGGTATATGGATGGATAGCATGGTAATAAAGTGTATTTAATTAAACAAAATTGGATAAAAAATGAGGGCCAACTCTAATCTTGATATTTAGTAAGGAAGGAGTTTTTCATTTGATCCTAAGAGTTAATAGTCCCTCCACCGAGCCCCATAAACTAACGCAAATCTGCTTCCTTTAATGTAGAAGGAAACAATGTTAGTTTCTGAGGGTCAGTGGTGTAATCGTATCAACTACATAAAACGTCAAATTCAAACATGAAAGCATCTAGATATTCTGAAGTTAATCCATGGAAAGTAGTGATACTCTGCAATGGAATAGATTTCATGGGGACATTAATGACTGGGTCAAAAATAGGGCACTCCAACGTCGATGTTTGTCCCTGGGGCTGATTGTGCACCATCTAGTCAAAGATGTGCCAATAACCTTCATGAATTTCATGGTCTGGGAAATTGATTTAGACTCAACTAGAAGACAGATTTGGAAAAGCTCTTACAACACTACTGCGATTTGGGATATCAGGCGTCTTTTCTTCAACCAATATTTCAGGAGATCCAGGCTCTAGAGATTGCAGGTTTGTTTTTACAACACCACTGGTTTCTCCCTCTCCTTCTTGCAAGTTGCAAGAATTACCCTCTTATGAAGGGTCATGACTCAAATGTTCTGTGACCTGAAAGCTTTGTTCATACCCTTTGGTTTCACTATGGATCTCAATGTGAGCTGCAGATGGTGGGCCTACTACGTGAGGGATTATAGTAGGAATTTTTTCGAAATTTTTCCTGGGTTCTACGGATGCCTGAGATTCAGCTTTTCTTATGATTTCATCTATGAACGTTGTTCTTCCAAGGATCACCGGTCCCTTGGGTTTTTTGGATTTGAATGGTGGGTTCAGATCTATTTCTATCTTTTTCTCCCTATTCATTCATAAAAAACACCTATTCATATTTAACCTCTATGTATTTGCTGAAAATAAGCCTGACGGGAAAACGTTTTACTTGCTAGTACGCAGGTTCTTACCTCCCGTTTTCAATACCCAATTATTTTACAAAAAAAAGAAAAACGAAAAGACATCACTTTTAAACACTCTCCCCGGAAACATCGCCAAAATGTTGGTTCATTAAGAGGACTATTTAAAAGTAATCCTAATACCTACATTAATTATCAACCTAGGGTAAGTCTGTTTATTTCAAGAGTGTTCAACAAAGCTTATGCAAGTGAAATCAGAGGTTAACAATTCCAAATCATTGCAAGAATTAATATCTAATTCTCGAAGTTCAATCAAGACAATTCTAAAAGCAACTGTGAAATAATTTCAATCAATCAAATTAAATTAATTCTGAGTAACTCTATGCAGAAAGAAAACTGAAATGCGAGAATTAAATAATTCACACTTAACCAGAATCATTAATAACAGATGTTTATAGCAGTCTTTTTAGTCAGAAAGGGAATACTGCAACAATTGAACAACAACTAACTTATTCACACTTTGCAATTGAAATTCATAATAACTGATTAACCAAATAACATCACTCGTAATGAAAAACAATACTTCACAAATTCTTGAATAAATATAGTAAATGAAGGAATAACACTCACGTGGAAAGGTAAAAGCGACTAAGACTTCAAATCAACGGAAAAGCAATCACTCAATGCTGACGGTAATTGAATTAACTTCAATTCTACAAAATACAGAAATGATTAATTGAAAAAAGGAGAAAGTAATAATATAACAAAGAAAAGCAGTAGAGCTCCTAGTGAACGGGCCCAGGGCCTCCAAAAGTCTCTGCCAAAATATATTCAGAACACGATTACGAAGGAATCGCTATATTTTTCATTAAATTCAATAGTAAAGGTACAAGATCACTGAGTGCGAAACATATATCTTGAATAAATGTGAATAATGTAAAATTACAACATACGGGTAAAATCTCTCCCGTTCTATTTGACATATCGATCTTTTATAACCCATGGAAAAACAAAATGGATATTAGCAAATCCTCAGGATCAGGAGATATTGAGGATTTTGCAACTGTCACGCAGATTGTGTTATGAAATAGGCTCGATTATCCTCATATTTCACTAGTTCGCATGAACATGATACGATCTTTTCCTTTTGTTGGCCACTTTTGTTCAGTCATTTGAACAACAAACATTTGGTTCATATTTCCTGCACAAAAAAACAACGAAAGTTAGTTTTTATGCCAATAATCACATAATTTGTTGATAATTATTTTTACCCTTATTTTACAATTGTTTCTTTTAGATTTATTTTCAAAGTGAAGGTAAACATATGAAAGTTAGTAATAAATCAAGCTAATTATGAGGGTAAAACATACCTTTTTCATGGCCCAACATCTGCTAGGAGGGAACTTCAAGATGTTTACTAACCACACTGCTTTGAAATACCTGGTCAATAAGCCTGTGTTGGGGGGAAGATTTGCAGATGGGTGTTTCTATTTCAGGAATATGACTTTGAAATCATCGTGGAGCCTGGTAGATTGAATGCTGGACTTGATCACCTATCACACATTGAGAATGGGGAGGAACCAACCAGTCTGGAGGAGGGAATACCTGATGTGAAAATATCTGCTATTAAGGTGGTTGATGAAAACTTTGCCGATATTATTCACTTTCTGATCACTGGAAGTGCGACTGCTGAATATTCGGTGCAACAGAAGAAGGAGCTAGTTTCATGCGCAACTGATTTTACACTGATTGTTGGTCAGTTGTACAAGTTGGGAGCAAATGAAGTGCTAAGAAGGTATGTGTTGGAACATGAGAGACAAGACATCTTGGCTGAAGCTCATGAAGGAGTGGTAGGAGGCCACTATGCAGGGAAGGCTACTGCGTAGAAGGTGCTGCGTGATGGGTTATGGTGGCCCATAGTGCACAATGATGCACATGCATACTATCGAGCTTGTGATGCATGCAAAAGAACGGGGAAGCCGTCGTGCAAAGATGAAATTTCCATGCAACCACAGATGGCCCTGTAGGCTTTTGATAAATGGGATATATATTTGGTTTGATCTATTAATCTGCTGAGGAATAATAATGGCGTGCGTTACATCATCACTGCCACAAATTATGTAACTAGATGGGCAGAAGCTAAGACAGGTAAGGTTTCTACCGCAGCTACTGCTGTACACTTCATTTTTGAAAATATCTTGACTATATTTGGGTGTCCAAATATATTTACGAGTGATAGGGATACACACTTTGTTAATGAAACCATTGAAGCTTTGACAGAAGAATTTCAGATACATCACCAAAAGAGTACTCCTTATCACCCTCAGGAAAATGGCACAGTAGAAGCTTTCAAAAAAATCTTGGAGAATGCACTTACAAAGATTTGTAATGAAAATTAGAATTATTGGGACGTGCACATCCCTTCTTTGATATGGGCTTATAGAACCGCATGCAAGAAGTTGACTAGGAAAACACCTTTTAGGATGGTTTATGGGCAAGAAGCAACCATGCCAATGGAATATATTGTCCCAAGTCTGCGCATCACAACAGTCACTAATATGGATGAGCCAGACATCATGGAGGAACGTTTAGCACAATTGATTTCCTTAAAAGAGGATTGTTTTATTGGCAACTTCCATCAGCAAGTACAAAAGGCGTGCGAAAAGGCCTGGCACGATAGACACATTCGAAAAAATACCTTCAAAGAGGACGATTTGGTTTTGTTATATGATGGTCAGTTTGCGTGCCACCCAGGAAAGTTTAGAAAACACTGGATAGGGCCATACATTGTGAAAGAGATCACTGATGGAGGTGCGGTGTGCTTGGCCACGTTGCACGGTGAGATTCTTCCCTGGTATTTCAACGGAAGCCGGCTAAAGCTATATAAGGATAACCCTGTGCCTACCAAATGACTACATGGCTGGAGAATGGGAACCCACTTTTTTACGTGTTGCGTAGAGGGCATATGCAGACAGGTGTGGTAGAAGCGTAGAGGTAGTGCGAAACAGGAGAAACTAGCCATAGGAACAAATAGTCTGGATGGTACCGGAGCTGAGTCTCCTAGAGGCACTAAACGTGGTTCCGAGAGCCGCAAGGGAGCACACAAGAAGTGGAAGGGCTCGAAGGTTGGAGGCACCGAGGATGTCACTTTGACAGAAGAGGACCTTGATAAGATAGCAGATGTGGTTGCAACTGCCTCTGAGGATAGGTGCATTGCACTTGAGGATAAATACAAGGCCGCAGTTGATGCTCTACAAACATGATTGCAAGTATTGCAACTGAAGACCAACAACATCTAGGCGAGCGTGAATAAAGCAAGGCTGATTCAAGCGAGTGAGAATACAAGCATGACCATCAGCACGGTGGAAAACAGGATCTGCCCCTTCCCTGGAGCAACAGTTACAGTCGAACAACTTGAATTACGCGCGCATGTGCAAACCTGCCCAAAATTCAGAATAGATTTGTCAAATTTTCCCAGTGGAAAGCTACACGCTATATAGACAATTATTACGGATGATTTGCAGTGCAGGGAGGCATGCGTGCACCAGAAACTTAGTGAAGTCGAGAAAAACGATTTCGGAAAAAACATAAGAGTCTCTCCAGGCTTAGACAATGCAGCAGACAACAGTAGCACAAGGAGCATAATTGGAAACTTTGATCGATAGACTTTGTGGTGACCTGCCAGCGGTTGCCATTCCTGCTTCAGCCGTGCCCCAATCCAAAGTTGAAATTCTCGTAGCAGCGCTGAAAGCCTCCAGATTAGAAGTGCAGGCAATAAAGGCGGACTTTGAGCAATAGATCACAGAGTTGCAAGCCAAGCTGCAACCAGAAACTCTGCCAGAAGTGCGAGCGCAACGAGTTGCCCTAGTCAAATAAGCCTCAACATCTATTTCAAAAACCATCGACAAGGGTACAAAACTTCTGGAGATGGCTATGGGCATATTAAAATCTGTGCAGACAGATCCCCTTGTCAGGAAGATTTCACAGGAATTGCGTGGCAAGGAGTAGGCGTTTGATGATCCTCAAGAGGCACTACCTACATTTGTACCTACTCAGCGCATGGCCCGGTTGCAGACAAGTCAGATATTGTGTGATGAAGTTGAGGACCTGAGAGAATAAAGAAGCACATTGTGATAGACCATATGAAGCCATGGGTTGATGAAGCGATGAAGTTGTCGCAGGCTCTGGATGTTTTCATGAAGAACTTGATCCAAACATATCAGAGCATCAATCTCGCCGCAGAAGGGCTGACTTCTCAGAAATTGGTGGACACAACACAGAGCGTAGCCATTCAGAGCGCGGGCACCCTTGCGCCCTTCATTGCTATCATTGAATAATTGAATACAATGATGAAGACCCCAGTACCTCTATGACTCAGGATGAGTCACAATATTGTGTTGGGGGCTTGCTGGAGTGAGGTCCCTTAGGACACAATTTTGACAAAAATATAATATTTTTGTAGTTTTGAGTCATGCGCACTAAGAAATGTAGAGGTTAAGGGGATTTGGGGCAAGTCAAAGCCCCTTCATGAGTTGTAATGGGAAAAAAGGTAGATCTAGGAGTCTCAAACCACAGTTTTCAGACCTTAGATGAGCGCATGCTAAGGATATAAACAGAAGTCTAGATCGAGTCGAATACAAAAATTTTGAAGTAACTTTTGAGGAAGTTACATGAATGATAGATCTCTGAGATAAGTTTGTGTTTTCAGTCTGGGTATAGAAGACTCCTGCTGGCTGTGTGCGCGGAGACCTTATTCTTGCTCTGTGTGGACCCCGCTGGCTGTGTGTGTGGGTAGAACTGAAGTATTTTAAGGATGTTACGAGTTGTGAATGAATAAAGGAATGTTTTCGAAAAAAATGAGTATCAAATGCATTCATGTTTTACTTTCTGATCTGTTTCTGTGTATTATTTCCGTTTACTGCATCAAGTATATTATCTGTGTGTGGATCGGGTGTGACCTATTTACTGTTTTATATGAATATTAATTGCATGGGTCAATTGTTGTAAGGGATGAATATTGTCACTTGTTAAGCTAGTTAAAACAATTACAGATCTACTGTCTATGCGCGCGCACCGCAACAACCTGTGATAATTGACCTAGATCTATTTTTGGTTAAGGTTTCTGTGCAAAGACTAGTTCGTTGTTATTATAGATATGAAGACACCCACATCATTTAATTCTCTCTCAGGGTGTGGAAACCTGGTTCCAACACCCCCCCATATTGCTTCGGGTGAAACTTTGACCTGCGTAAGTAGGTCACTGCCAAAAGGGCCAGTAGTAAGAGGGTTTTGTTGGTTAATCTTAACTCTAAACCTTGGTCAGGACCCCTCAAGCCAACACTTTGGATCCGCGAATCCAAAGCCAAGGGAAAGGCACCCCTAAAATGTAGAACAAGGGGCAAAGCCAAAATGGGGCGACTTAGAACAACACCACAAAGCCAAAGTAGGACACGAGGAAGTGGTGTCAATTTCATAACATCTATAGTCACAACACAAGCGAGTGTCAGGCCAAACAGTCGTTGGTGGCCAAACTGATGATATCTGAATCAGATGCACGTTCTAATTATGAGTCAGAACTGGACAAAGGCAATGACAAAGGGAAGAAAATCATTGATGCGGAACCCAATGCCACCATTGCCACCACCAAGGTCCAAGGGAGGAGCTCGAGGATCCAAAGTAGGGGGAGTGCCTCTTCCATTCCTATATGTGGGTGAAGGGTTCTCCAATACAATTCCTTGTCAATAACAGAAGCCAAAATAACGTCATTTCAGCAGAGGCCGTGAATCGACTCGGCCTACTGACCAAAACACACCCACAACCATATACCATTTGGTGGCTTCACCAAGGAAGACATCTCTACGTTCGCCAGTAGTGACGCCTTCCATACAACATCAAGCCATTTACGGATGAGGTACTATGTGATGTTGCTCCTCTTAATGCGTCTAATGTATTATTAAGTCAACCATACTTGTGGAAGCGACATGATGTGTATAATTCTAGGCTTCGTTTTGTTGTTATTACTTTGGGAAATAAGTTGTACAGGATACCGAAGGTAGTACCACCTTAGACATTCTCTTTGATTACTGCTAAGCAATGCAGTAAAATTATTTCCCAAACCAGGAAATTTGTTTTCATTGATTTTCCCATAGGGAAAGAAGAATATTGTGGCTGCAGCCTCCAAACAAGGCTCCCATGTCCCGCAACAGTAAATGGACAAAGACGTGGAGGAATACAAGGAAATTTTCTCCTCAACCACAGAGGTTCCTCTACATTTTCAGGTCAAACACTCCATTGATCTAACCCCAGGCGCGTCGTTGCCTGATGTTGCCATACCTCATGCGACCACACAGACAAAATCAACACATGTATTGTCTGAGGCTAATAAATAATTTAGATGTATTGAAAGAATCCGGCACGTCCGCCAACAGGTCCATGACATCTTGGAGAAATCCACTGGCAAGTACAAGCAACAACATGATCAACATCGGGTGCCACATAAGTTTCAGGTGGGCGAAAAAGTTTGGTTGCATTTGCAGAAAGAATGCCTTACCAGAGCCCATCGAAATCTCAGGCCACTTCGATATGGGAATTACACAATCACCAAGGCTATGGGAGACAATGCTTTCAAGCTCAAAATCCCCCCATTCCTTGTTCTGCACCCAGTGTTCAATGTGGACCACCTTCGACCATACATTCCACAACTACTGGACACATCCGACATGGAAGAAAAAATCACACCAACATAGTTAAACAAGCCAAAACTAATCAGATCATAGACACACAAATCATGAACACCCATCGTAAGAGGATCTAACTATATAGAGTTGTCAAAGCAAGCCAAATCCTTCACCAACGCAAGTGGCTCACCAAGGACCAAGTTCAGCAGAAGTTTCCTCATATATAGAGTTGTCAAAGCAGACCAACTCCTTCACCAAGGACCAAGTTCAATAGAAGCTTCCTCATCTCATCGAGGAACTCAATGCAATGGGGACCATTGCTTCCTAAGGGGGGAGGAATGATTCAGATGGATATTGGTTTCCACCCACCTATTCCACTTGGATCCCCACCATTGTTTCTTTCAGTTTTTTAGTTTCCTTAATTGCAATGCAATTTACTATTTTTAACAATTTTCTGGGTCCTGAACTTCCAGATCTGTTTTGAGGCCCTAAATGATGTTTTTTGGGAAAACCGAGAGCAACATGGGTCTTAGATCAATGTTTCTTAATGAAAAGATGTAGCCCTTAGACAAATATTTCTAACGAGGTATTGTGCACTTCAAACGAAATTCGTATGCCAAAGTTACGCCCCCGTGAAGTTATGTACCAATTTACCCAAACGGGGCCCAAATTTTTGGCGCTTCACCTCCTATGGTTAGGTTTTTGGATGTTTATGGATTTGCATTGTTTCTCAATAAAAAATAGGCCTTGAAGCCTCATTGTAACATACTTTAGAGGCCTGTAGCCGCCACATCTCTTCTCAAAGATAAGCTACCAATGTTATAGCTAGTTTATTTCCATTATGTTTGTAATCATATTTCAGTTATTTTATATTAATGAAATGAAGTGTTATTTCCACTGCATATTTGTATTTATGGTTATATTCATATTCTTTTGCGTTCCTATGGTTATATTCATATTCTTTTGCATTAAAACTTGGAATGTGGTTATAAACTATGGTTTGGTTGTTTATGTGCTACAAAATGTATTTTCACAAACTTTGGGTTAAAGGTTTAATACAATGCTTGCTCCGCCATATAACATGTTGCAAATTCGAACTTTGGTTAAGTGGGTTTTAGTTATAATATCTCCGCCGATATGTATTACATTCCAGACTTTGGGTTATACAACCATAATATATGTCGGGACGGGGTTAGCCCTTAACCCTGGTCTGTGGACTGGGGTCAGGGTTTAATCGCAGTCCCCACCCCTGATGGAAAACTCAATAAAATTTTTAAACCGGCTTGAGACCCATAAGGGTTAAGTCGCAAAGCATAGCAGAGATGGTCGGAGGTATGTATTGCTTGGTGGAGGTCTCGTGCTCAAATCCACGGGGGTCCGCTCTAGCCCTTAACAAAAATTTTAATGGGCACAAGGAGGCCCCGTGGCAGCCTCTGGTTATCCCATGTGGTACTCCCTGCTTGGTCCAAATCAACCATATATAAACCAATAAAATTCCTTCAAAAATTGACCAATAATATGATGCCAAATGTCAAACAGATATTGGTCGAAGGAGCACAAGTGAGCATATCCATTCAGGGTCTAGTCAGCAGTATGGACTGTGTTAGGGCCCTATATTATTAGTGTATTCCCTTATTATTGTTAGTGTAGCCCCCTTATTGTTATTTTTGTACCCATGTATTCCCCATTTTTTTATTATTGTGCCCCATAATAGTCCACTATTGTTATTGTTGTGCCCTTACATTATTATTGTTAGGTGGACTAGGATTATATTGTGACCCCATGGACTCCTATATATAGAAAGGAGGTTTTGTCATTTGTGTCATCCAAGAATTGTTCATTTATGTAATATAAAGTAGGTTTCCCCCTCGATGGGGCTCATTTCTAAGTCATTGATCTCTCTTTCCTTCTATTTTGTGAGCCCGTTTCAAAACATTTGGTATTAGAGCTTTGGATTCTAGGGTTTTGCTGCTTCAAACAGGGCATCGTGGAAATTTCGCTATAAATTTTTGTCTACGAAGGTTTAGATGCTAAAAAAAACCCATTTTCAAGGAAATCCCGAGGAACTTCGTGTAAACATTTCAAATCTTGGTTCACAATATTTTCGGAGATATGATCTATGGAATTTAGGTTTTTTACAAGCTCCTGAATTTCATCTCAAAGAGGTGACCTTGGGAAAATCATCATAACTCTCTCTCTCTGATCATCGGATTGGAATTTTGTAAAGAGTGGCCAAAATTACACAGACTGTAGTTTCCTGTGTATCGATTTCAGAGTCGAAGGAGGAAACAATGACACATGGCACACGTATAAGTTCACTCTACTGAACCAGTCCATAATTAGGAAATTGTGGGATATTGGGCATAACTTTGTCTTGAACAATCCAAATCATGTTAAGCCTATGGAATTGGAAAGAAGATTCAAAGGGATAATAAAGGACCGAAGATAAAATCTTGGGAATCTGAGATCACAGAGATACATCAATTCCAATATTGAACTCCTCAAAAGCAAGAAAAAGGTGTGTATTTTTTAAAAATTGCATAAGTCTTGTTTGAAAAATCAGTTTGAAGGGATTATAAGGGCATATTGAAGCATATATATCAGTATTGGGTTCTAAAATGGCCCATAAAAATAATTCAACACCTATTAAGCCCTCAGAAGGCTCTACTATGACTCATAAAGAGAAAGAAGTGTAACATGATATATCAAAACTACAAGAACACATGCAACAAATTTCACTCTCGCAAAGAGTAACAAAAAATGAAATGGAAGGTAAGATGAAATGCGTGGAAGCTAAGATGGATAGTTTTAAGAAAAGCGTGGAAGCTAATATGGATGGCATGGAAGCTAAGATGGATGGTATAGAAGGCAACATGGAAGCTAAGATGCATGGTTTGAAGAAAGGCGTGGAAGCTACGATGGATGGTTTGAAGAAAGGTGTGGAATTTAATATGGATGGTTTGAAGAATGGCATGGAAGCTAAGATGGATGGTATAGAGGGAAACATGGAATATTTTAAGAAAGGAATGGAAGGTTTGAAGGAGTGCCTGACAAAGTTGATACAAGAAATAATTCCTAATGGCGAAAAGGCAGTAGAGGCAACTCATGATGAGAAAAAAATAGATGTTAATCGTGATTTCATAAACTCTAATGTTGGATTGAAGACCCACCATATTCCAAAGATCGGCATGAGAAATTTTGATGGAAAGGATCCCGTAAGATGGATACTATATATGGAGCAATATTTTGATCTCCATAATGTGCAAAACACACAAAAGACACACATTACAACTTTATATTTAATAAATTTGTATGGTATCGATAGATTTTATCTTGTAAAAAAATTGTCATTTGGTAAATTTTTATGGAGGAAATGATAGCAAGTTATGAGGAGACAAAGAGCAACACCTTCTTTAACCAATTGATAAATCTCAAACAAAAGGGTTCAATCGTGGATCACATTGAGGAATTCAAAAAATTGAATATAAGGGTAATTGATATTCTAGAGGAACATAAGATTGATGCCTTCATAGGGGCTTTAAAGGATAAAATCTAACATGAGGTTCGCCTTTGGGAACCTGATTCATTGGAGAATGCATTCAGGTTGGAAAGTAAAATTATGACGACAAGGAATCTTACCACTCACATCTATAAAGATGGAAGTGCTGCTACTCCTAGGCTTCCAAGAAAAAAGAGAAAAAGGGATTTTCTATAATTGTGATAGAAAATACACTAAAGTTCATAAGTGTGCCGAGAAGAATTTATTTTACATAGATTGTGAAGAGGAGGAATAAAAGGAACAAGAAACTTCAAAAGAAGAGGATATAAACCAGGAACCAACCCTAGAGGAAGAAGAAATGAATCCGACCATATCCTATAATGAATTGGTAGGAATTTCCACTCTTCAAACTTTCAAGATAGAAGGACATATCAAGAAGAAAAATGTAATAGTGCTTATTGATTCGGGAAGTACCCATAATTTGATTCATTATAAGGTAGCCAAGGAATTGAATTGCTTCTTATACCCAACACCAGAGTTTCAAGTGATGTTGGAAAATGGAGGAAATATAAATTGCTCTAGAAATTGCCATAATATCAAGCTAACAATGGGGGAATATGTATTGAATAGTCCAATTCTTTCTATTCCAATGGGTGGTGCTGATGTTGTATTAGGAGTACAATGGTTACAATATTTGGGGACGATAGCTTTTAATTTTCAAGAACTTTTCTTGAAACTTTTTCCGGAAGGAAAGGAAGTTGAATTACGGGGTATCGCAGGGAAGCCGAGAAATATAATAAGCTCTAATGTCATGAAAAATCTTCTGAAGAAAGAACAATGAGACATCATTGTACAATTATGATCACTAGAAGTTCCAACATCAAAATCATCTATTTCTCCAGATCTCCAAAAAGTCTTGGACAATCATTCCAAGGTGTTTGAAACTCCTAAAGGAATCCCACTTATTCGTGATCATGATCATGCTATTCATTTGATTCCAGGAAGTGTTCCTCCAAACATCAGCCCTTACAGATATCCTTATGTCCAAAAGAGCGAAATTGAACGTATTATCCTTATGGAACCGTAAAGACCTCTGCTTTAATTTTTTTTTTTTTTACATGGAGGAAGACACATCATTTATAAGTGATTCAGTTTACTTCTTCAAGGAAAGAGCCGATTTGAGTTTAACACAATGAATCTCTCCCACCCCTCCACTTTATAAATCCTATAATTGATAGTCGCAGGGAAAGAACTTAGAGTCAACATTATGAAATTATTATGTCCATTAAACATAAGTCTCTATTACCATCCCACCTCTTTCACTCAAATGCATTATAAACTAAAATCTTGCAAATACGCTTATCAAAAGGGTGATTAAAGAGAAAGCAGGAGAAATACAAGTAAACCCATCGGGGCTATGGACGCTCGCTAGCAGCCGGGCTAGGCTTGTATGACATAAAATACAACTTCTCTGGGGTACTGTTTAGGCTTGCTGGTAACAAAGCGATGTCAGAGACCATTCATAAAAATGGATATATGCTTTATAAAAAAACCCTTGTCTGTGTCTTTTTCTATTTTTCATATGAGGTAACTTTAAAATAAACTTTTCCCAAATTTGGATTCATGAATTTTACTCAAGTTTGCTTTAAGTACTTATATTTACAAACTCATATTGCTTAATCTATTTATGTGGGACCTACAGAAACGTTTTACTATTAGACGATTTTGTGATCTCCATTATTTTTAACCTTTGGGTAAATTAAAGTTCATTATCTTCAATCAGAGACAACTGGTTCTTCTCTCATGTGTCGCCATTGTTGTAGGGAAACCCAACACCCCCTCCATTTTTGACTTATTTACTTCAAATTATGGGGACCCTTTCTATTAATTTATGGCTAAACACATTTTATGATTTTATTTAGTTAATTGTCTTACAATTTTTCCATTTTTTCATTTTCATCGGATTTCTATTTTGATTGTTTCATTGAATTCGACTATTAACAAGCTTTCCATCGATACTTGTGTCGCCTCATTTGGTTAACCAGTTTGTAAATGACACTCCTTTGAAACTTGAACATTTTTGTCACCAGGGTTAAAAAATGTAAATAAATATATATTATTTTGATTTTTTCAATTAAAATATTAATTCATTGTGAATATTAACCCTTCGTTAATTTTTAATAATTTTTTCGTTTTTCACTAACGATCCTACAAAGTGACCCATCCAAATTGTAGACTAGTTAAAAAACGCTTTTTTTAGATCTTGGTGATCAATTCTAATTTCTTATTTTAAAACAAATTGTCAAACCTGAGATCTCAAAATTGCAAAGTGGTTGTAGTTCATTTTGTAAAATTTTTAATTCCACGTAGTCTCACTTTGCATCACCTCCTTCCTTCTAAAATCCCTATTTAAAAATTCCGAAATAAAAAATACGATATAAAAACCCCGAAATAAAAATAAAAATTGTGATTTAAACAATATGATGCTATAAAAATTTAAAAATTTGTTATACAATATTGCGATATCGCATTTTACAATTTTTTTGTGCGCTCATAACAAAAATTTCGATGCAATAAATTTTTATGTGATCAACTATTTTTGTTTATTATATTATTTTAGTCAACTCTCAATCCTCCTGCTCCCATCCTCCTCTCCGCCACGCTCACATCATCATCCTCCACCTTATCCCCACTCCCTCTCCTTATCACTCAATCCCATCCCTTTAACCTCCATTAACCCTCTCACCATATTTCAAAAGGCAAAAGAGGTTTGTTTTGATTTTAACTTTTGAATTTATATAGTTTGGTTATAATATAATATTATAATTTATTATATTATAATTACAATATCATATTATAATTTTAATATAATTTATTTATAATATTAATATAATATAATTATTTTAATTAATTTTTAAATCGTTTTAAATTATTTTAATTTAGTTTATAGTTAATTGAGTTAAGTTTTTAATTACAATTAAATTAATATTAATTAATTAATAATTAAAATTTAATTTAGGATTACAATTTAATTTAAACATTTTATGTTTAGCCTAGGCAACAAATGTTTCAGAATTATAGCAGTTTTAATTCCTCAACTTTAAAAGCTTATAAGTTTAGTTTTACTTAGCCAAATAAGGCCTAGGATGGTTCATTGGATAGATAAAATCATGGAGAAAATTTCTGAAGTGGTTTAATTACCAGATTTAATCATTTAATGGATCTAAAATTTATCATATGATCGAGCTCCAAATTTTTAAACAAAACTATTTTTCTGAGTTTAAGTTTCTGCATTTTCATTTGCTCATAACTTTTACTAAGTGCAAATCCATTCATCTATGTTCTCCTTGATTAGATCTTCACAGACATAATAGAAATCTCAAATTTCTTTACATTTAATTATTTAATTAAGTTTGATTAGATATGTTTTAATTCCAGATTTGGTATTTTGATTTTATTTTTGTATTTTAATTTAATTTTGACTTTTTTTTGCAGGGAAACAGTTGAAGAGATGAAGAGAAAAGGATTTCAATCAATAATATTGCTCCAACAAGAGAAGAATGAGATTTTTGTCCAATGAAAATTGATGGAGCAAAACTACTCTTCAACAACTTTCCTATTGAGAATTCTTTTGTAAATTATAAATAGTGGATTGCAAAATGTATACAAGGGGAGAGACTTCTCTTCTCTGCAATTCTGGAATTTTTGAAAAGAACTAATGTAATGAGGATTTAGAGTTGAAGAGTGAGTGGGGATTCGAATCCTGGGGGAAGAAGGCTCAACATTGTTGTGTTTTCATATGTTTGTAGAGAAACTCTTTTTTATTATGTACTACTACTGTAAGGAGGCCACTTCTGCAAGCACAAATCAATTGCAAACCCATAGGATTGTGCACTACTGCATACTGTGAAGATCTATAATTTGATTTCATTATTAATAAAGGTTTATTTCAGTTAATGGTGTTTAGCACTATTATTTACAGAATTTAATTGAAATGAATTCTTATTTCAGTCTTTCAATTTATATTTCAAATGTATGAGTTAATAATCATATTCATGCACTATTGTTGAATCTTGATCGTTAATTAATTTAAAAGCCTCCTTAGACTATTTTATAGATTTAATTTTAGATATAATATGAAAACTGAAGTTTGCATAAAAACAAATAGTTATAATCTTAGATTGGAAATCTATCTTACGATTTAGGAGAATAATTGTTTGCCTGCATACATGCTGCATTATTTGAACTAATTCAACAATTCATCCTGAATATTTTTAGTTCTTATGCATATGATAAATAAGGAATTGGATGTATTTTCAATAGGATCCTATGTAACTATTTACTAAGTGTTTAATTGTTAGTATTTATGTTAATAAGGAATCAAATATTATGAGCTATCTCCTTCATATAATTTCTCCATCTCAATTCCAATTCTTTAAAGCTTCGTTTCCCTATCAAGTTAATTGCTCTTGATTGAGAGAAGCATTTCCATTTCCTTCAATTGAGATAGGTTAGATTAATTGCATCTTAGATTAGATCTTGCATGTGTTATCATAACCTTTGCATTTTAAAAGTCCTATTTTTTAAGAGGCAAAACCTTAGAGTGGTTTGGATGTGCTGCTAAAACAACTTAAGAGTCATTCTCTTGCTTGATCAATAAGAAGAATCGATTCGATATCCCTGCCTATTGGTAACTAAAGATACATCTTAAACCGGTAGCAGTAGGGAAAAGGTATATGGACCTAGTTTAACTAGTTTGACCCACCATTCCAAATGGAAATGGAGTTGCTTTAAGGTCAGGACTGGGTAGTCTCCCTCATAATGTTGTAGGCAGAGAATTTTGAGCCTTCAACAGGTAGCAATCTCTCATTTTTTTCTTAATGATTTAATTACTTAATATTCATCCCCCCATGTGTCCTTTCTAGAAAAATTTCTATTATTTATTTTCAAAATACGTAATTCATATTTCTGTATTAAAATAATTTTAATTTTAAATGACTCTCTAAAGTGGGTAAATTGGAGTTAATTCAACTGAAAGTTTAACTTAGATTAATTTACCTAGTTGATGTAATCCCTTAAGTGGAGTTTATTTTCAGTCAAAGAATAGGGATTCTGCACCCCTATTGTGCACCTTTCTAGACTTGTTAGGACTCTGCGCCCTTTCCCTGTACTTAGGACACCACATCCTAATAGAATTAAGACTCCATGCCTTGATCTATTTCAAAGATCCAAGACTCCATGCCTTGATATTTTAGAAAGTTAGGAATCTTCACCCTAATATTTTTCATAGATTCTCATCTATGCTTCTTTGAAGCTCCATGCTTTGACTCAATGTACTGGTTGTGAGCTCATACATATCTGATGATCTGTTGGCAAGGTCTTGTTTCCCCAGAGCTACATGCATCATAACCCTGTATATTAAACACATCATCTAAAATTCATAATCAATTAATTCGATCACATTTTACCCAACTATATACACGACCTCTATGGTCATTTATTATATGAGCATCCTTCTCGAAAAGTAACTAAGTTCCCTGCCAATTCCTACTAAATACATGGTTAATCATACATAATCATGTAATTCATACATCATCAACAAGAGTATGGTCAGGTAACTACTCCACATAGTAGCTTTTGTTCATGTGTTGCAATCATAGAACATCATTCATGTCACACACCAAAGTCAAAATAGGATTCCAAAAGAGAAACATCGATAATATGCACTTAACCAAAATATGTATTATACACACAACCATAGATATTATCATAAGCATGCAACAACCATGTGACCCAAACCAAGTGTATAGTGTACAAGAATATACGTAAGTATGACATATATAATATTTATACACTCCATCAAAATCACCCTCCAGGTGTCACCAAAAATAACTAACAAAGAAGGGACACTACACCTTTCCAACCTTGTTGCCAAGATTGATTTTGGGGTTGAGGTGACCAAGGTTGCCAAGGAAAGGGTGTGCTCCAATTACTTTGAGATTCTTGTGTGTGAAATTTAAATTGTGAATTAGGATCTTGCATCATAGGAAGTTAACTAGGATGCCATGATCTTCTTGGAGCTACATAATAGAGCTGCTTTGGTGATTGAATTGCTCCACTGTCCTCGTGGAAAAGTTTCTTAAACCTTGGTAATGATAGGAAATATTCAGTAGAATGTGATTCCGGATGGATAACACAAATATCAACATTATTTTTTTGATCATTTTGCATTCTTAACATTTCTACTTGTTCAGTTACATTGCTAAGAATTTATGTTTTAAAGTTATTTGTTATGAATAAAATAATATAAATAATGTAAAAAATAAAAACAATAAATAATAATTAATTAGATACTAGTTAATAATGAAGAGGCATGTCTAAATGGGACATGAAATTCCATTAAGAGTCACCTGCCTAGGGTATATAAGCAGGCCTCTCACTCTCAATTGTATCATTCTTCATACATTTTATATATAATAATATTTGTACCCTCAATGGATATTTTCATATTCCAAGTCTTTTGGAGTATTTAACTTGATGAACGAACTTTGTTCGTTCCATTTGGTATCAAAGCATTCCTATGAGTAGGCAAAGTTTGTTCGTTACATTGGTATCAGAGTTTTTCAATCCTCTGACTGCTTAATTGCCGCACATGAGCCTGGTTCTCCGTTCCAGGTGTTTGACCGTTGAAATCTATCAACCTTTTTGTTATTGTTGTGATTGAAGTGTTTCGCTATATCATCTGTGGAGTTTCTCCTTTCTTAATTTCTCCATTTCTCAGGCCTTTGGCCATTTGAAAAAAAGAAAGGAAGAAAAAAAAGTTATATAAAAAGAAAGTAAAAAACGTAAAAAATAAAAAATAAAAGAAATTAAATATATATATATATATATATATATATATATATATATATATATATATATATATATATATATATATATATAAATAAAAAATACATAATAATAAAAAGATAAAACAACTATATATATATATATATATATATATATATAACTAAAGTAGCACTGAGACTTCGACAGTTGGTTGGTCGATTTCCTACCGCTATCGCTGTTGCCCACAATGTTCATCATTTCCCAACCATCTATTCCACCTGCCCCAAATTTTTCCGCCTCTTGCTATAGCCACAATCCACATTCCAATGGGCCGCCAACCACCACACATAACTCGCGTAGCCACTACCACCCGCCACAATGTCATCCATGTTGGCCCTTCTGTCGCCACTACCTCCACTACACCGCCTCAACGAGAAATTGAACCTAGGATGTTCATATCCTCTCTTGTCACATCTGATGCCGCTTGAACTGTCTTAGTGCTTTTTCCTCAAGCATCTGCAATAATTTCCAATTGTGCCTCCGCCCTCGTAGTCCCATATTTCCTTTTGTGTTGTTCCTTCCACCATTAACCAAACCTCTAATACATCTATTGATGACCAAAAACCAAGGCATTGTTGACCAACACGACACTCGAGTGATTTCCCAGCCACTTATCACCCGATTTTGTAATTTGTCTGAAACCTTACATTACTAAAAATCTGCTAACAGGACGAGATAATTGCCAATTACAATCCACATGTCACAATTTTTCAAGTTCAAGAGTCACATCCCAACAAACAAAATTAATAAGGAAATAATCAAGGTTATTTTAAAAGGTTGTTTAGCAAATAATATTTGTTATAAATACTATATATAAATGCCAAGTAATTCTAAGGAATTTAAGAAATGAAAAAGTAATTTAGAAAAAAAGTGAATTATTAAAAGTATAAAAAGATAGAAAGATTATATATATATATATATATATATATATATATATATATATATATATATATATAAGAGAGAAAGAATAATAAGTATTAAATTTTATCCATAAGTGGATAAAAGGGAAGTATTGAATTTTTTAATTTAAACTAGTTTTTTTATTTAAACTAGGTTGTTATTGAAAAAGAAGGCACAAGAGAGAGAAAATAAAAAGTTTATATATGTATAGGAGGTTTAAGGTACAAAGTATATATATAAAAAGGGATATATTTTATTCATAACACTATCAAGGAAGACTAAAGTATATTTAAAAAAGTTGGACTATCACACTTTGTATACTTAGTTGCTATGAAGGATACATAAGTTTCATTGTCAAAGTATCATTTGGTGAAATTATTAATGAATACAACATGGATTCAAAGACAAAACTAAAGGAAGGAATATTTCCAGAAACCTTACCTAGCTATGCTGAAGTGCTATTTAAAATTAAGGGAACTCTCGCTTACTATTTCTATCTATCCCACTGAAAGTAAAAAATATATAAACCTTATAATTTCAAATCAATTGGTGATTTATAAGTTAAATATAATCGAAAAATTGTATTTCTCTGACAAAAAATACCAAATAACTGATTTACAATTAAATATGGGAGATTATACATTTATATCACAATTATCTATTCAATCTCTTTGGAATGATCAAGGTGAAATTATTTTGGGATCACCTTGGATGGAACCCTTAGTTTCTTCATCCTAAATATGAAAAATAAGTTTTTGACATTTTCTTGAGACATTAATTTGAAGCCAGATTCAGAGGTGCCAAAAAACATATAAGACATTTCAAAATTAATTTCTCAAGAAAGTAAAAAGGTGATACAAAATATGCAAAGGGAAGTTGACAAAATCACTGCTGGAAAAAATGAAGAAGTTACTCGCCTCAAGGACCTCAACCAAAAATTATTAACAGAAATTAAAATCTTAAAAATGACAATAAATCCTTGAAAAACAAATTAGAAGAACCAACATGAAAGATGTATTTGAGTCATCAGACACAACCATCCAAGTTGAAGAAAAGGAAACAAATTTTGAGCCAGTCAATTTTAGAACTCAAGAATATTTCAACCTAGTTGAAGGGAAAACAAATTCAGAAGCTACAATTCACATGATGAAAAATCCAAAACAAGATTCTATATCCAATTCAAAAACATTAGTATTTGAAGAAAATAAAAAAATTTCCACACATATGATAAGGGAAAGTCAAACCTAAATAATTCCCTATCGACATCCAAATCATGAGAGTAGACAACTCAATCAAGCTACGTATATGTATCATTCAAAGCAGAAAAAAAAAACTGATGTCTATAAGAATATTGAAGTAAGATCATTCGAGTCGTATGATGATAGTTCGTTACAAATTTCCAGTGTTCAGAATATTCCACAAAAGATTAATCTAGGATGGTCAGATCCATTTTCAGTCCGAAAATTTTTCTTATTACTTAGAGGATCGTATCATCTTGTATAATTGAAGATAATAATTCCGAGGCAAGAATAAATTCGACACATAAAAATAGATCAAGCCTTTTCATCAACAAGCTTTGAGGACAAAGATTTTGGAGGAAGGCAGTGTTATGAATAAAATAATATAAATATTGTAAACAATAAAAACAATAAATTATGATTAATTAGCTAATAGTTAAAAATGAAGATGCATGTCTAAATGGGACATGACCTTCCATGAAGAGTAACTTGCCTAGGGTATATAAGCAGGCCTCTCACTCTCAATTGTATCATTCTTCATACAATTTATATATAATAATATTTGTATCCTCAATGAATATTTTCATGTTCCAAGTCTTCTATAATATTTAACTTGAAGAAAGAAATTTGTTTGTTCCATTTGGTATCAGATCATTCCTATGAGTAGACGAATTTTTTTCATTACATTCTTAAGAAAATTTCCAATTTTAACTTGACTTACTGATCTCAATGTTGATTTACTTACTCTTGCCCTTCCTCTTAATATGCGCTTGCATATTTCTTCAAATGATAGTTGGTATACATCACCTCTACTCATGAGATCAAGGAGATCAGTCCACTCATTCCTGATTGTTCTAAGTAAGAGGGTTTTAAGTGTGTCAAATCCTAAATGATGAAATTTTTCCCTCTTAACATTATACATAAATCTCTGTATTAAATCCTCAAGGCTCTGATCTTATTTTTGAGTCATTCTAAATATTTCCTCTTTAAGATGATGATATTTATATATTTTCTATAAATATCCTTTGCATATCATTCCATGATCTTATTGAATTAGTCCCTAAACTCGCGGACCATTTAAGAGCTCTATCCTTCAATGTTGCTGGAAACAATCTCAATTTTTGAGTGTTTAATAAGTAACCATAAGATCTGCAAAATATTTCAAATTCAAAGAGAAGGGTTTCTAGATCCTTTGACCTCATACCATGGAAGTTGGGAAGAAAATATGGAGGGATGTTCTTCATATGAACACATATATCAGTATCTTGAATGAGAAATACAAAAGGATCTTCCTCATTGTTATCATCTTCATCCATTTCTTGTACCTTCTCTGCCAACTCTTCTTATTCTAACTGCAACATTGGATGGTGATGTGGTTCTTATTACACCACATGGTCAAATGGGGTGTTTTTGGTGTTGGAAAAGCATTTTTTGGTTTTTATATAATTAATTGAATGAGAATGCTAATGCAATGCAAGCTGCTTAATGGTTTTTTTATTTTTATTGTTTTATTATTATTATTATTATTTTTCAGAAAATATGATTGTAGAAAATAAATAAGGAAATATTCCAATAATAAGAGAATTATCTCTTTGACACCCTTCCTGAAAACGATGCCAAAAAGTGATGAGCCCATTATTGCAACAAGAATGCTGCAACTCCTAAGGTTAAAAACTTAAATTATCAACCCAGGGTTTGTAAAAACTTAAGAGGGGCCAACACTAAATGTGAAAAAACACCTTCCTCTTCATAGTTGAATCCCTTTGATGCAAGTGAAAGAAGGGAATGAAACAACTTCAAATGAGCTAAGATCTAGGTAAGTTTTCAATCCTAAGTTGCAAAAGGTAAATAACAATAAGCAAATCTATTCTACTTTTGATGGAAAGTAAATGATAGAAAGAGAATCTATTTTATTTGAAAAAATGTAAAACACAGTGACAACCAAAGTAATCTATTCTATTTTGCAGGAAATGAAAGTCCTAGATTAATCTTGCAAGAAGGAAATCACACTTTGCTTAAAGTAAATTGCGGAAAGGAAATCTATACTAATTGCAGAAATCATCATTCAAGAAGTATCAATATAAGAGATAATTGGCGACCTAACCAAGCCTCAACTCAAACAAAGTGGTCTTAGAGCATTATTAGGCTATAAATCTACTTCTACCATGAATTTCAGGTGAATATGGGCAAGGAAGATCTCAAAAACAAACTGCTACATGATTGCTATAGGATTGTTGTTTCTCGAGTTAACTTGTCAAATTCCCAAGAAAATCAAATGCAAATGAGATGGGGTAATTTTTTTTTATTATGTGGGATTCCATAGGACTCAAATCTATGTGGAATTTCTCAAAATAACCCTTGTTAACATGCACTAAAAATTAGCATAAAATTACTATAAAAGCTAGAAATTCGAGAATGAATGAGCTAGTTAACCTACCAAATGCCTAACCATTTCAAGTTAAAATTCTATGGGGATTTTTTGTTATTAAAAATAATTTTATTAGGACTCAATCCAAGTGGAATAAACTCGAAATAGCTTCATTAAAATGTGCTAAATTTAGTTTGAAATTACTACTAAAAACTGGAAATTTCAAAGCAATGAACTGGTAGGATGATCTAATTACCCAAATGCTTAAGCTAATCAAGTGAAAATTCTATGGGGTAATTTTTTTTATTAAGTTGGGTTTTTTAAATATTCAATGCAAGTGGAATCAAATTGGAACGAGCTCTTTAACACATGCTAAAATTTAGCATAAAATTACTACTATGTTTCTACATGATACTTCCAAAAATTATCGAAATGTGAACTAGTAAACCAATCCAAGTAGCTCAATGATGAATATGAATTTGAAAAGTTATTATAAGGATGGTTCATACTTGTAAAGGTATAAATGACCTACAAAACCACTTATTTTGATCATTTAACCAATCTAACCTACAACAAATGAAGCATGAATATTAAGTGCATAAATAGGACATGTAAGAATAATAAATGCAAGTGAAAAAAACATTCAAAGAAGATAAATAAATTGTACACTAGGGCTTTGAGGCTCTTGGCATGACCACACTCAAGGATACTCAGAGCCTTATGAAGGAAACCAAACCTTAGAAGCTGAAAATGACACCAAACTTCATTATTTGAATTAATCCAAGTACAATCCTGCTAGAAATGAAATTAAAGTTGTTAAATAACAAGTTTTCTTCACACGAAGTCTAATAAATACATGCCCCTAGAGAAAAATTCTAATTGGTACTTGTATAAATTGATGGGGGAGAGTCTATTAGTCATTAGTAATTTTTGCATGTTGTAGATGACTAAATTATTTCCATAGATTTCTAGAAACAAAGCATGAACATTGTGAGTTCTAGAAATCTCATTGCCTTCATTATCCTTAGATAAATTTTTTCACTATTCTACCATTTTGCCATCCCATGGTCACCCTACCACTCTTGGAGAACTCATTATGGGCTTTTGACCACTCATATTCATCTTGTTTTACCACCTATAGCCTCATTACTCTGTTTTTTCCCTTTCCCATCCCTCCACTTTCCACCTAGGGTTTCCTATAGCCAACTCATTCCCATCACCTAGGGCCAGTTTTGCTTAAAACCATATTTATGACCAAAAAGAGATGAATTTGACAAATGTGAGAGAGGTTTTTGTCCATAACAAGTCCAAGAAGAAAAACCTCCTTCATGTTTTACACAGGTATCATGGTTTTGGAGAAATGTCAAAAATACAGGTGTCACGGGAGAATTGATGCACTTCTGGAGTGACCTTGGGAAAACCAGGTTTTCTCAAAGATGGAGTGTCTAAATGACTTTCTTGATGGGTCAAAAGACAAATATACTGGAATAAATTTCCAATGAGCTATCATGAGCTCAATTTGGAGTTAAGGAAGGCCTCCAAAAGTTGTTTGCGACAGTACTCTGCATTTCTACACCATCACTCAACACTTTTTTGACCAGTATTGGGAGAATCAACTTTTGACAGCTAAAATCAACTCCAATCAGAGAAAAGTGGTATATTTGGAAATTATACAGGCTAATATTTCCAACGAGCTATCACGGGCCCAAATCTGACACCGGGAAGGTCATCAAAACTTGGCTTCAAGTTGACTCTTTTTTGGGCGCTGCACAAATAAGTGGTGCTGCAATAATGTAGAGGCTCCTCAAACAAGGAAAGAATTTGCTGTAAGGCTAAAATTCATCCTCCAAGTTACATTCAAAGGGCTACTAAATAGTTAAAGCTGGTAGGTGGAATCTCCCCCTTGTCCTCCAAGCAATTTTCATAATTTGGTGTCTGTGAAATTATAAAACCCTAGTTGTGCAAACCCTAGGTCTTAAATGCAAAGTGAGCCTTTGTTTTGACCTCCTTGAAAAAACTAAAGGTCTTTTGAGAGAGAATGAGTTAGGGTATTTGCAAATTCATTTTCTTGACAAGCCACCTTGAACTCTAAAAATAGTCATACACTTGCCTCCATATCGCTCATTTGTAAAGGTTGCCATCATCACCATCTTCGTTTTGCTCCTCCAAACCCTAGTTGGTCCACAAACATATCCTAGCACCATGTCAGGGGCAGATGACAATAAGCAAAAAAGTGATAAAAAGGAAGAGGATGCCAAGGCAGTCAAGACAGTGACCCCCACAGTGACCATGATGATGAGCTAAGTAAAGAAAATATTGAAGGCAATCATAACAGTCATGGTGAAAATCAACAAAGTGATGATAGTAATAATAAAAATGAAGATCATAGCAGTGGAAAGGCAAGCAGCCAAAATGAAGACCAAGGTGACAGTGTAGAAAGAAGCAAAGAAGGTAAAAGTGATGATGGTGTTGAGGACCAAGAGGGCAAGTGCCTATGAGGCCAGAACACAAAAAGAGAAAATTAAGGGGAAAGTGAGGAAGCAGAGATAGAAAATGAAGAAGAGGACAAGGACAAAGATGAAGACAGTAAGGAGAATGCATAAACCAAAGGCTGCACTGATACTAATGAGACAAACCACAGTGACAAAGAGGCCCTCATTGAAATTAAAAAAAAGCACTAAAAAGAGGAAAGGGCCAAGTAAACCTTGAAATTTTGCCTCAAGATTTTCTATAGGCTTCTTGAGCCCCATGAGGGAGGTCTCCACCAATTTTGAGAAAATTTGGAGCATTTTTGGTTTTTTTGTAATTTTTGGTCTCATTTGCGCAGCGCCACTGGCGCTACGTAAACACATGGAGCATCCCTGAGAGAAAAAATTGGCATTTTTGGATTTCTCTCAGCCTGTACATCATTCTCACCAAATTTTAGATGTTTTGGAGCAGGTTTGACCCGTCAAAAGGTCAAAAAACCTCATTTTTTTCACCTTTTTGCCTCTGTTTTGGACCTGGTGCTGCGCAAATTACCAGTTTTTGGATTTTGAATTTTTGAATAGGCTATAGGAGCCCAATCATAAAACCAAAGGAGTATATAGAACTTATACTCATGAGGCTTTCCAACGAGCCATCACAGAGCAAAATCCAACATCGGGAAGGGGTCCAAAACTTGGTTTCAAAAGTACCTATTTTCTGCCTAAAGTGGCGCTATGCAAATGGACTGTGTAGAGCAGTGTTGGGATTTTGGAATTTTGGACAGGTTACAAGAGCGCAATCAGAAAACCAAAGGCATATCTAGAAAGAGGACTCAACAATATTTCCAACGAGCCATCACAGAGAAAAATCCGACATCAGGAAGTGGTCCAAAACTTGGCTACAACAGAGCTTATTTTTTACTGGAGGTGGTGCTACGCAAATGACCAGTCTTGGGATTTTGACATTTTGACTAGGCTATAGGAGCTATATCAGGGAAATTTTTTTTTTTCTGGAAAGTAGACTCTTCAAGCTTTCCAATGAGCCATCACGGAGCCAAATCCGACATCGGGAAGGGGTCCAAAACTTGGTCATAAAAGACCCTATTTTCTATTGAAGGTGGCGCTACACAAATATGATGAATAGTGTGTTTTAGACCAAAAGTCAACAAAACACACTCATTTATGGAAAAATTATATTTTTGAGTTTTTTGAGGCAAATCACTCTAGAATTAGGTGCAAATAGTTATTATGACATTTATTTCATAGGATATTATATGCCTTGGGCCTTGCATGGTCTCTTGGCCATAAATGACATTTATGAGTTTTTTAGGGTTTTTAGAAGCCTCTTATGGTTTCCACCTCCTCATTTGCTGAGTTAAATAGAGCATGAGGACTTGATTGTAAATGTTGGCATTTGATGAGTTTCATGAGTAATACATGGTTTTCATGAGCTTGGAGAAGAAATTGGTGTTGTGGAGTTAATGAATGGCTTTCTTGGATTGATGAAGGAGAAGCTTGTTTGCAGGATTCCTTAGTTTGGTTAATGGTGAAGTATTCTCATTTGTTCATGTTTTCTTGTTATCATATGTTTCATTCTTCTTTAGTGCAATATAACAGAGAAGTATAAGTTAAGAAATGCTCTCGGAAGCACCTTAATATTCCTGCCTTCTATTGCCTTGATGTTTTCCTCTGTTTGGGTCATAACTAAGGAATTCTTAACTGCTCCTTAGGGTCCCCTAAACTTGTTTGTTTCATTTCTGGATTAGTATGCTAGTTTACAAATATGATTCATAGTATGCCCTGCTTATTTGATGCTTCCCAAACTCTGTCTTGAAACCCCTCTCTGAAGTATTGCTTGCTAGGTTAAGTCAAAGAGGTCTTGTTTTGATCTTGCCCTTTGCCCATGCCTATCAGTTTTCCTCTGAGTTTTTGTAGCTTGATCAACAATGTTTAGGAGTTCCCTCTTTGCTTGATTAAAGTTATTTGTGCCATCTTATATGTTTTCCTAAATTCTGAAGGTGAATTTACTAAAGTTAGAAGCTCTTATGCTTTCTATGTTTCACTGGAATGTTTATCTTGGATGTTTATATGTTTGAGTACTTTCATTGAGCTTAATGGTTTTCCCTACTTCATGAATGATATCTTTTGCTTATCTATGTTTAAGACCTCCTTGTTTTTCCCAAACTTGATGTCCACCCCACCTCACACATAAACCTTAAGGATCCATTAACCTTGATAAATCGACTCTACACTACACTCTGATTCAATATTGAGACATCCATGACTTTCATTGACTCCGTAGCCCAATTATTTAACAACCTCTCACTCCACCTATTCCATTTTGACCATATTACCCAACCAAACAATCAAAAAACCCTACACTTAATAACTAGCCTAAAATCAACCATCTAAAGAAAACAAGAACACATCCTTTGCATCTAATAGAGAGAGCCCTCTCTGGGTCCGGGAAGGCTAGGTCCTAGGAATCCAAAGTCTGGTTTGATGTTACCCCTGTCCATTTGTATCTCAATCAATCTAGCAAATTATGGGGAGCTATCAGAATCCTCGTTGAAAGGAGGCATATTTCCACTCTAAAATCCATAAAAAGGTGGATCTGGTTCCCAAAAATAAGAACCTTCATTAAATGATAAGGACCACATTCCTAAATTTCTCAATCATTGGAGCTCTAGAATATGTTCGATAATTTCCTAATATCTTGTTCATTTATTATCCAATTTTGGTGTCGCCTGTAACAGGGAGAAAGTCTCTATATTATCTCATTCAGAATTTACTCAATATTCTGCAAAAACAAATAATATTAGGCACATAATATGCAATTATCTCTAAACCTTCCTAATGAACACATTATAGCTCAAAAATATGTCATAAAATGCAAAGAGAGAGGTTAAATGTGCTGAAGGATGGTCATATGGGCCTTAATTTTTATATAATTTGGAGGCCCATCAACATTATAAACATGAATGGAAAAAAAATAAAATAAAATGACAACTCTATTCTTGTTGAAAGTTGGTAACCTTTCTTTCCCACCTATCTTCATAGACAAAAGGGCATCTACTAACACCTAAATTTTATTCTCATGTGACAAATACATTGACTTTGGAATTCATCTAAATTTTTTCTAAATGGTGTAAATATGCCTTGAACGTTTGATGAATCACATTTTCCTTTAAAACTTGCATCTAGTTGTACATAAGTTAGGTCAATACTTCTGCACCAATTTTAAAAGGTTAGAATTGGAAATAGGAGTTGCACCACACTTAGCACAATTACAATTTACCAAGAGGGGTGGCAGGTGTGGTGGAAATCATCCTTGATCCTAAAGGAAAACTTGAAACAACTTATTCCCAAAGGTTTATGCTCTTTTTCAAGTTCTTCGTCTTGCAAATGCATATAGAATAAAGATTGATTATCATAGGAAATTCAAGCACAATCATTGAATTCATGCTCTCAAAATCAACCCCATCTAATAGTCGGCTTGCATATATCCTAGGTGAAACTAAAAATGAGGTATGTAATCTGCAAAAAGTCTCATTTTTTAGATTTTAATAGAGCACAACTATCAAGACAATTATCTTTCTAATAGTCACCACTCTTAAAATACAGTTGCAAAGGAAAAATGGGGGTTGGACCTATAAAACTATACCTTAACTCTAATAGCTCATGCATATAAGGCATTCAACATCATAATATATCGTAATATCTCACAATAACATTACCACCTGATTTCAAATAGGATACATAAAGAAGAAATGACCTTCCCACCCCCCTCTCGCATGCTTGAACTAAATACACATCCATCTTTTGAACTACCTAGTGAGGGTTATCAAAAGAAATGTAGGATAATGGGAATTTACAAGGGAGAAGAGAATGCTGCCATATGTGGCAAGGCTAATCCATTGAAAAGATACTTTATAAGAATTTTCCTTAGCCTCTAAAAGGTATTCTGCAATTTATGTTTGATGGTTACAATGTCCAGCCATGCTGTATGCATATACATTCCTCCATTCACACCCTTGGATATTCTCTATGTGTTTGTATTTTCAATGTTATTACATTCTTGGTCTAGATTTTTTATATGTTATCTTGGGTTATAGCTTCAATGAATTAGTATATTGTGGTGTTCTAGGAATTTTCTTCTAGGGGTAATGTTTTTCAATTTTATTTGGCCCTAGTCCTACTAGTTTATTTGGATTAAAAAAGATGTGGTTCCTTGGCACTTTGGTAGTGTTGTGGGGTATATGTGTAGTGAATATTTTCTTGTATATTCAAGGTCATCTTGAATGAAATTCCAAGCCCCTTAAGATTCTTATCTTTAAGATTTGTCTATTTTTTGTGAGGTATCCATGGATTGTAGTGATGCTTTGGATTTTGAAAAAATCTTTCAAAGATATTAAGAATATGCTTAATGTAGCTTAATTTTTATCTTCTTTGTCAGTAAAAAATTACATGAAAATAAGCATCAATGAACTTTTAAAATGGCATAATTTTGAACACATTGGTCCAACAAAAACAACAATTAGATACCACGGAAGTAGAATGCAATATGATGAGAAATATGGTCCTTAATGTAAGAAAACTATCTCAATTTGTTGCTTCCAATCACAAGATCTCAACAAATTTAGTTCAAGTGAAATTCAAGGAGGAAGAGATAGTTCACTCAATGATAGAGGACATGGATCTTGTAAATTAAGACTCTCTTTATTATAACATTGGGTTGGGAGATGCGTGGAATATGCCAACATTCATCATACCTTTCGTTAAATTTTTATGTTTACTAAATTAGTAGAATACTATGTTGTTTTTAAAGATTATACATCTGTAATTTGAGATGTATTAACTATGTATATTTGCAAGCTCAATTTTTGGCATATAATAGTTGCCCATTTTGTTTGGAAACTAAGGATAGTAGTATTATGCACTCTCTTGTTATTTAAATTTGCTAAAACCTATATAATATACATATTTTCCCATTTCTATAATAATAAAAAAAAAAGATAAAGAGCATGCCCTCTAACACTAATATTTCAGTGTTCTTCTACAATGTGGACCACTTCTTCACCCAAAAAAAACCTAGAGAAGCTATTTATCTAAAAAAAAATAAAAAATCCTTTACACTTTATGGAAGATATTTGGATGAAATGTTAAAGTTGCCTCATTAGAATTCTCTTGGAATATCCATATTGTGCTCATTCCTAGGCATTGCTATTTTGTTTGCATGAAGATTATGGTGCTACTTGGAAAAGCAAATTGACTTGGTGAACATCTTTAAGTTTTCACTATTTAACTACACTGAGAAAAATGGTTTACCATTGTAGGAAATAATAAATTCTTTTGGGGGATTATAGAGGTTGTGTATAGGTTCATTTAAATAACATTATCCTCATCCAACCATTCCTCCAACTCAACTTCAAGATTGAGTAACTTACGAAAAGTGTATGACAAGCATGTCATTTTTTATCTCCTCTCAAACCCTAGTTTGATTATATTTATATGATACTAATAGCTAGAAGTATTGATTATGTTAACCATTTTTTTTCTTGGTTTAATGAACTAATTAGACTATTATAGAAGAGTTCAATTAGAGTGTATCAAATTATTCCTATCACATAGATCTTTCTCAAGAAAAAATTCGATTTTATATAAATTTAAAAACATGTAAAAAAATGAAAAATATTATATCATAAACAAAAACACAAGTATTAAACATAACTAAAATATAGTTAAAAGGTTCAACTTTCCATGGAACACAATCGCATATAAAATATGTGAACAAAGTAAAGTAAATTGAAAAATAATTAAAAATTTTAATACACAATCCTAACACTTTATTTGCACAATGATGAATTTCATGTAAACATAATTGTAAAAAAAACTTTATTTAAAACACCTCCATGTTTCTGTTTGGCCGATGATTACTTAAAGGGGTGTCATCCTCCGTAATAAATGATTAAACAATGGAGAACCATTTTAAAAGAGTCTGGAAGAATAAAAAAAGCATATTATACTGGTGCCTCACTTATAGGGAACCGGTTTCCCATGTAGGAGAAACAGCCCATTGGAAGAGATGTGTGGGAAGTAGTTCAAAATGTGACAGCATATTCCAAACAAAATAACAACAACCAACATGTAACTATCATTATTATTCTTACCAAGATTCTTGATATATATATTTTGGTGGTTTATGATCAGAAATATAAAAAAAAAAAGATTCTTAACAAAGATATATGAGAAATATTTTGAATAAATATATTAGAGTTATTTTTAGTGAGATTTTTTGGATTTTTGGGTATTTAATTTGATGACAAAATTTGAGGTGAAATCTTGATTTGTGTTATTTAAACTGGCTTTTTGACTGTATATATGGATTCAGCACCTTGAAAAATCCCTAGGGCACTTTGAATATGCAAGGAATACCCATCAAGCTTGTGATTTCAATAAATTCTCGCCAGATTTTAGAGAAATTAAACCCGAAAATCTTACCTGAAAATTATGTAAATAAAAACAATTTAAATTAAGATAATTTTATTTTGGAGTAGAAAATAAAATTATAATTTTTTGTTTAATTAATATCTTATATATTTTATTTTATTACAGTAATTTTATTTTATTTTTTATTTAAAAAATGGGTATAGGCTACCCAATAGCCAATACATATAATGTAAGTAGGTATGATAATATTTTTGAAATGTTATGAAATATTAAAAAATAAATAATTAAGTTATGCTGTAATAGTGTAAATGTTTGTAAACATTTAACATTTACAAATAATTCTTAATAAAATTACAAAAAAATATTTTAGATAAAAGAAAATCATAATATACATATCCCAGTAAAATATATAACATATAAATAGTATTTATAAATTAGGGTCTATTTTATCATATAATTTAAAACAAGTTCTAATTAATTAATTGTTGAGGCACAAGGACTTGCATAAATTTTGGTTAAATCTATACATTTGCAGTTTTTGCTTAAATTATGATGGGAAGTGACATGCGTTAAATATGTTATTTAGAGCTATTTTTAAGGAATATCTAAAATATGCACGCATTTATATAGTTATATGATGCAAAGGTTACAACATGGCCTTCAAGTTATGGTCAAATCACATATTTGAAAAAATATATTTTTTAATAATATATTTATTTTTCAAAGTTAAACATTATAAGTTGCATTGGTCAACGTTAAACTAATAATGACCAACATAATTAGATTGGTATTCCTAGCTTGGCAGAGACTAATAATGATTTTGTAAGCATACTTAAATTTAATCAATAAGCACATAAAAACTTAATACTTACAAATTTTTTTAACCACCATGGCTCATCAATACCACATGTCCAAATACCATAACTCATTTCACAATCAAAATATTTTATAAAAAAAAATATTTTATTTTAATTTTATAACATATTTCTAATTAAATCTAAAAGAAAAAGTTATACTTTTGACATATATCTAAACCCTCTACTCTCATTATTACTAAAAATATTTTGTAGATATTTTATAGAGATTAAATCAAGGTTTTCATAAAATTAAAAATAAGACTATCTTTATATATAGAGAGTGAAATTTAAATAATGCCAATCTAGATGTATCTTAATTTTTAACAACAGTTGAGAGAAATCAAATCTCTTTTCACTCAAAAATAGTTTACACCTCAAAAAATCTGATAGATCAAGAATTAACATGAATTTAAGTTTATTTTATTTTATTTTAACAGAGCTAAATATTTACAAGACATTACATTATAACAATAATAATTTAAGTGACAAAAAATTTAATCTCTTAATTTTCACCATCCTAAATATTTAGAGAACAATATATTACAATACAACATTTCTAACATTTCTATCATTACAATATTGTCCAATTAAATAAGACTTCTTGTGTGGATTTTAGCAACAACCACCTTATTCTATATATTATCCCTAAATTATTCGTTTTAGAAAACATATATTTTTCGTCAAGAATCATTTCAGTTGGAGAATTCCTCCAGCCGCCTCTCAGTGTAAGCTTTCCGTCTCTTCATCTCTAATATATGGTTAATTATTGTTTTTTTAATCTACATAGCATTTTCGTTTTCTGTGCAATTTTTTTTTTTTCATTTTTTATTTTCAAATGGCTATTTTTATCTATATTGTAAATTATCTCGAAAATAATTTAAAATTTCACAAATAAAAATTAGATCAAACAATTATATTCTAAAATAAATTAGTTTAACTCTACAAAATACAGATTTTTTAAACACACTGCTTGAACTTAATTTCTGATAAACAAATTCTTATAATTTATTAATTTTTGGTGTTGGGTATTTTATTTGTTCCGGGATGGTAGGAGGTGGTGCTGCACTTCCATCTCCCTTGTCGTTGTTATTTGAGCGGTATTTAATGATTAAATATTACATATAGAAAAATTTGAACGGTAAATTCTGAAATATTTTGAATATATAATAGGTATGAATAAAAATGAAAATGGCCTAGGAATATATAATAGGTATAAATAGAAACAGTTGAAGCAAAAATGAATATATGGATTATTTTGGTTATCTTGGAAATTTTTGGAATTTGATGACAAATGTCAAAGGAAGGACTTGGCTCTTATCTAACATATTTCAAATTTACAATTTAATTAAGTTGGATTGTTAAGGGTGCAAAAACCTAGGTATATAACTTTTTGAAATTGTTATGAACAATAAGTGTTGGTTGCACACTTTTATAATGATAAGAAAAATAAATATAGATTCATTAGAATTGCTAGTTGGAGTTGTAAAGATGATTGGGAGGAAGTAAAGGAATCTTTCTCAACCAGGTTCAATTTCCACAAATAACTTGATGGATGTTGACAATAAGCAGTGTATTGCTTAGGATTTTTAGTGTTGGTAGTGAAGGTGAAAGGGATAATCATGAAAAGTACAATGCAAGAATATTAGTGTTTGAGTTGAATCCTGACAGTGGTTAAGGCCGACTTGAGAGTTATGAAAAAAAAGGGGGGTCAAAACAGTGTTGTTTGGCAATTGTTTTTCATCCTGAATGTTGGATTTGAGTCTGGTGAAAACAAAAGGGAAAGTCTTAAACATTATAAGAAGTTGGGAAGAATAACAACATTTTTTCCATCTTAATTATTTAAAAAAAAAAAATCATTTTTACAAAATAATGTTTATTAATAATTTAAATGGATTTAAAATTGATTTTTTATTAAATTCGATTGATAATTATTAATTAAATTTAAGTTTTTTATTTTTTTATTTTAAAAACTATATAGAAGTTTTTTTTTAGAATACATAATGTAAATTTATAATTGGTTGTAAATTTTAAATAAGAAATTCAGCTCAATGATTTACTATAGTAGAGAACTTTTCGAAACCTTCACCCCATTCTACTCTATGGAGAAGGTGGAAGACTATGGAGGATTGGCATGAGCGCCAAGCCATGACAAGCTGGCTTGTTTTTACTCAAGAGTTCCAAAGTCATAAAATCTCTATTGATCATGACTATGACAAACTCCATTGGGGATACCAAATTAAATGAATGTTCACACTTAAAGAAGCTTAGGCTACTCACTACGAACTTCAAAGGGAACCCCTATGAAAAAAAATTGGACACACGACCATTGGCCTAAAGTTGCTAATTTTTTGTGGTCGATTGGAAAAAATAAAATTGTCTCATGGGATCAAATTTGGAAGAAGGGATTCCAAGGTCCTTTGATTTCCCACCTATGTTGGAACCTAGTAGAGAACATGGAGCACCTCTTAAATGTTTGTAGCTTTTCTAATCATTTATGGGCTCAGATATTACACCTCTTCAGATATTCAAACCCCAACTACAATAGACTTGTGGAAACTATGGAGTAATAGCAACCAAGCATGTTCACTAACCCAATTTTGAATCACATATGGATGTTGGCTCCAGGCTTTATTATGTGGTTGGATTGGAAAGAAAGAAACATGAGGATACTTAAAAAAAAGGAAACTGAGGACAAGCAGGTTTGGAAAACTATAAAATAAAACATCAAGGAGACCGTCCTCTTATAATATTGGACTCGAGAGGACTAGAAAGTTGATCAACATAAATCAGGGATTTTGACCAAACTAGATCTCTCACCATTAATGATCCCTCAAATCCCCATCCAAGACTTCTAGAACTTGTATCAACTCTCCCACAAAATTTATCCCTCCCCCAATGGGTTTTTTGAAGCTAAACTTTGATGGTGTCTCTAAAGGAAATCTTGGACAAGCAGGATACGGGGGGTTCTTCCATGACTGAGAAGGAAGATCACTACATTAGAGAAATTTTGAGGTCTAAAATGGACCTAAAAACAAAAATGTACAACCAAAATAAAATTTATTAGAACCAATAGGATTCAAGATGATGATTTCCACCATGAGGGATGATTCACCATTTTTGGAGAAAAAATAAAAACAGACAAAAAAATTATTTTTTCAACTTATTTCCTTAGGGTTTTACTCAAATTTCAAGTGCGAGCATTCATTGGATGCATAATTTAATTCCTCATCCAAGGAGTATTGTTGCATAGGCAATCCTTTCTGTGGACACAAACGATCCCTCTAGTCCTATGGGAGGATCTAGCAACAACAAAAGACAATTATATGTAATCTTTCCTAATTCATACTAGAAAATGCAAAGGAGGATAGATCTCCTACCTTCCTCTGATGCTAATACCTTTGATGTCGACCTTGAATCTTTTGGTTCCAAGCTCACAATATTCTTTTTTTGTTGTAGATGAGAGTCTGCAAGAAAGATCAAGTGGATACAACAAACACATGCGAAGCATAACACTTTCTAATACAAATTATGTAACAGATCAAGGAGTATTACAAGAAATGGACAATAGTTGAAGCATTTATGGAAAGAAAACATATATTTTATTATAAATAGATGGAAAAGGGAACATTACAACCAATGAAGCCTTGATGTTGGAAGCCTCCTTCAAGTGAGATTCCAAGTCCAATCCTTAGCCTTAAAACACCTTTCTCCTTTGCAAATGGGAAACATTTGGGCATAATTCAACACTTAGGATGGAAACCCTCACTTAGTGGGTAGTGGGAATTTCATTTATAAGGAAGGAAAGGGAGTTAAGGATCCATGAAAATAGGGAGGAGTTCCACATCTCAAGGAAGAGATCCATGGAAGGAGGATCTAGGGCCAGGAATGGGTTAATTTTGGGAAATTAGGTCCAAAATCCATGTTGTACTACTCAGATGATGATGTCAATATTTTTATTGGATTCCTTTTTCAGAGAGGTGCAATATTGATATAAACATCAACTTGATCGAATGAGCAGAACACTTATTTTGAATTTATTCCACTTATGTGCAAGGTCGACCTGATTTGTAATGTAGGCTTGAGAGCCCAACAGATGTGTCACACACCCTCACAGATGGATATAAATTGGAGAGACTTGGAGGTCATTTCATCATCATCTCATCACACACATTCCTCATGATATGATTGGTTCGTTCACCCTATAAGATGCTTCTCTCTCTCCCACTTGTAAATATGGATGCCATAAATTTAGATGTTGTAAATCTGGATGATGCCAGAAATGGATGTCGTAAATCTATAAGTTGTAAATCTGGATGATGCCAGAAATGGATGCGTAAATCTGGATGATGCCGGAAATGAATACCGTAAATCTGGATGATGCCAGAAATGGATGCCGTAAATATGGATGATGTCAGAAATGGATGACATAAATCTGGATGCTGTAAATATGGATGATGCCGAAAATGGATGACGTAAATTTGGATGCCGTAAATATGGATGATGCCGGAAATGGATGTTGTAAATCTGGATGCTGTAAATATGGATGATGCCAGAAATGGATGCCATAAATCTGGATTATGCCAAAAATGGATGTTGTAAATCTGGATGATGCCGGAAATGGATGCCGTAAATATGGATGATGTCGTAAATCTGGATGCCGGAAATTTGGATGTAGGATTATTTTGTTGAATTATGTTGAATTTTGATGAGCTGTCTTTGAGGGCTATGTGTGTGACACTTGGAGGGTTGGCTGACCTGAGAAAGAATTTGTTGGTTGAAGCATCATGTTGACTATCGTAATGCACACTATTCTACATCTTTGTTAGAAAAGAAGATATGTAAATATGATCTATTTTATTGGCTTGTCTTCTAGTGATCTACTGGCACGTTCTATCAACATTTTACTTTCATGTTTATGTGATTACTATATTGTATCGAGCCCTAGAAGATTGAAGTAAATTTTCATTAAGCATAAAACATTATGTCTATCCAAAATTTACATGGTGTTAGAGGTGAGGTGAAGACAAAGCCCAATATAGTGTGAAAAGCAATCACTGAAGAAGAAGTCTTGTCAAGGACCAATGGTCTTATGATAAGTTGACTAACAAGTCTGATTATCATGCATGGAAGATGTCCTTGGATTTGGAGTTAGAAGATCAAGATGTCATGGACTATGTGTAGGGGAATATTCATGAGCCCCCATCATATTTTATGAGGCTCACATAAATCAAGAATGATTCCTTTCCATAGGAGAAGAAGTAGTTGATCGAGAGCTCGTCCTCATTGCTTTTGGAGGAATTCCCCGAGACTAGAAGAAGAACTTCAAGGAAGCTCTCAATATTGGTTTTAGAGTTTATACACTCTAATAGATTGGAGGAAGTCCATTATGAGCTATGTCATGTGATACAACTCGTCAAACTGAGTTATGGCACCAGAGGTTTGTACACCTTCATTACAAAGCCCTTTTCGAAGCAAGGAAGGTGGTGTCTGGGATGCCCTAATTCAAGAATGATCATGAAGGCATATGTTAGGGTTGTGTCGAAGGAAAGAATATAAGGGGATCTTTCCCCTCAATTGTCACAAAGACATATGATATCTTGCAATTGATACATTCTGATTTATCTGGTATGCTGCCTGTGAAATCCTTGGGAGGATGTTACCATTACATGACTTTTATAGATGACTTATCTCACAAGACCTGGATATATTTCTTGAAGAAGAAGAATTAAGCATTCAAATGGTTTTGTACCTTAAAGGCCTTGGTGGAAAATCAAACACGAAAGAAGATAAATATTTTGAGGATCGATAATGGCACCGAATATGGGTGAAATGAGTTCAATGAATTTTGCAGAGGAGCTGACATTAAGAGGGAAACCACAACCGTGTATAATCCTGAGGAAAATGGTGTTACTGAAAGAAAGAATAGGACAATTGTGGGATCTACCCGTGCCATGCTATGTGACCAAGGTCGTCCAAAGTTTCTATGGGGAGAAGCTGCGAACACTGCTGTGTACGTACAAAATCGATGCCCGCATTCCACTTTGGAATCCAAAACTCTGGAAGAAGTCTTCTCTAGTAAGAAACCGATGTTTCTCATTTTAGAGTTTTTGGTTGTCCTGTTTACTTTCATGTGCCGAAAGAGAAGAGAAGCAAGCTGGATGCTTCTGGAAAGAAGGGAATGTTTGTGGGCTGCAGTGAAACTTCGAAGGCATATAGAATCTATGTGCCTGGTCAAAAATAAGTGGAGATATGCCATGATGTCACCTTCAATGCTGGACCCTATTGATCCACTTCCTTCAATTAAGAGAAGATGCTCATGGCTGAGGGATACACTCGAGGATTCCGAGAGATATATGGCCCCAAGGGGGACATTCTGTGAAAGCAAGAAGCCGAATATATACCAAGGGTATCTAGTAGCCATGTGTACTATTGTACAATATGAGCCTGGATCATTTGAAGAAGTCATAAAGCATCAAGTTTGGAAGGATGCTATGCATGAAGAGTATGAGTCCATTGTGAAGAATGTTGTTTGGGATGTGGTCCTGAGACCGGAGGACAAAGCTGTTGTCAATTCGAAATGGCTCTATAAGATCAAGTATGGATCTGATGGTAGTGCTGAAAAGTACAAGGAAAGATTTGTTGCTTGAGGCTTCTCTCAAAAGGAAGGCATATATTATGATGATATATTTTCACTTGTGGCCTACTATACCACCATATGATCTATTATTTCCCTTGCTGCAACGCAAGGATGGAGTCTCCATCAGATGGATGTGAAGACAACTTTTCTGCACGGTTTGATAAAGGAAGAGGTGTATGTGGAGAAACCTCTGGGGTTCGAAGTCTAGGATAGAGACTCTCATGTATGTCGGTTGAAGAAATCCCTTTATGGGTTGAAGCAAGCCCCCAGGGCTTGGTACAAGAGGATAGATAGCTACTTAATGAAGTTGGGCTTCACTCGAAGTAATGATGATCCAAACCTTTACTTCAAGGTTGATAGAGAAAAGCCTCTCATTTTGGCTCTCTATGTGGATGATCTCTTCCTGACAGGTGCTGACCCTCTCATTCATCAGTATAAGAGGGAGCTTTCTTCCAAGTTTGAGATGAAATACCTAGGAATTATGCATTAATTACTAGGCTTGGAGGTCTGGAAAAGACCTGGCAAGATTTTCCTCTCTCAAGGAAAATATATTGTGAAGCTACTAGAGATATTTGGTATGGTGGAATATAAGTCTGTGTCGACACCGATGGAACTCAACTTCAAGAAGTTGTGTGGAAATGCTGCTAGGCCCGCATTGGGAAATCCTATCGAGTATCGTCAACTCATAGGGGCATTGATGTTCTTAGTGAACTCTCGTCCGGACTCATGTTTTGCAGTGAACACTTTGAGTCAACACATGGTTGATCCTCATCACATTCACTGGGTTGGTACCAGGAATATCTTGAGATATATTTGGGGCATGATAAACCATGGGCTTAGATACACTGCCGAGAGTTTGAGACTCCATGGATATACTAATTCCGATTGGTCTAGTAGTGTGGTGGATCGCAAGAGCACATATGGATGTTGCTTCACACTTGGTTCTGCTTCGATATCTTGGATGAGCAGGAGGAAAAATTCGGTGGCTTTGAGCACCGCTAAGGCTTAATACATTGAAACGAGTATGACCTGTTGTGAAGCTATTGGTTGCGAAATCTCTTCAGTGAGTTGTTCGGGCATGTGCTAGATACCACCGTTATCCTTTGTGATAGCTAGAGTGGCATTCGTTTGTCAGAGAATCCCGTGTTTCACAATCGATCCAAGCATATTGATATCAAGTACCATTTTAACCATGCTATGGTACAAGGACGTGCCATAAGGCTTGATCATATAGTAATTGATGAGCAGGTCACAGATATTATCACTAAGGCCTTGGGGAAGGTCAAGTTCCTAACCTTATGTGAGAATATTGGAATCGTGGAATGACCCTATTCTGAGGGTCCTGTTGGATGATGAGCTATAGGAGCTCCAGGGGGCTTTGGGGATAGCTTCTTGGAGCTATAAGCAACCACAGGGCTAGGATTGTCGAACCTTGTTGGTGTGCTTCCGCCCCACCGTGATGATATTGAGTTGGTTCACCTCTCTTTGATTTGTGCCCTGTATGCATCCTACCCATGGAGTTTTAGACTCATGGGAAGTACCTCTCATCTTGACCAATGAGGTGGGAAATGTGGATAGAGACCAATAGTAAGACTGATGGACGCATTGGAGATTGACTTACTCTCTATGCCTAGGATGGAATGTGTCCAACCACTTGATCTGGGATCAAGTCTAGTGAGGTTTCAAACCTCCAAATGACTTCGGGTCAGTTAAACTTACTTCGGGTTAGTATATGACTCTTTAGAGTCCAAGTGAGGTTTCAGACCTCCAACTGACTTCGGGTCAATTGAAATAAATTCGGGTTAGTATATGACTATTTTGAGTCCAAGTGAGGTTTCAGTCCTCCAACTAACTTCAGGTCAGTTAAACTAACTTCGGGTTAGTATATGACTCTTTTGAGTCCAAGTGAGGTTTAGGACCTCCAACTGACTTCGGGTCAATTAAACTAACTTTGGGTTAGTATATGACTCTTTTGAGTCCAAGTAAGGTTTCAGGCCTCCAACTGACTTCGGGTCAGTTAAACTAACTTCGAGTTAGTATATAACTCTTTTGAGTCCAGGTGAGGTTTCAAACCTCCAACTGACTTAGGGTAAGTTAAACTAACTTCAGGTTAGTATATCACTTTTTCGAGTCCAAGTGAGGTTTCGAACCTCCAACTGACTTCATGTCAGTTAAACTAACTTTGGGTTAGTATATGACTCCTTTAAATCCAAGAGAGGTTTTGAACCTCCAATTGACTTCGGGTCAATTAAACTAACTTCAGGTTAGTATGAGACTCCTTTGAGTCCTATAAAGGTTTCATACCTTTGATCTGACTTCAGGTCAGCTGGAAGTGATGTCTTTGTGACTCACCATTTGAAATAAATAAGCCAACAAAGAAAGTCACGCTGGGATGACGCACAATGTTTGGATGGCACTAGTGGATGGAGGTTGAGAGGGAGTGTTAATTTTGGGCAACTTGGTCTAAAATCCATGTTGTACTGCTCAGATGATGATGCCAATGTTTTTATGGGATTCCTCTTTTGGAGAGGTGCAATATTGATCTAAAGATCATCTTGATTGGATGGGCAAAACATTTATTTTGAATTTATTCCACTTATGTGCAAGGTTGGCCTAATTTGTAATGTAGGCTTGAGAGCCCAACAAATGTGTCACACACCCTCACAGATGGATATAAATTGGGGATACTTGGAGGTCATTTCATCATCATCTCATCACACACATTCCTCATGATCTAATTGGTTCGTTCAGCCTAGAAGATGCTTCTCTCTCTCCCACGTGTAAATATGGAGGCTGTAAATTTGGATGTCGTAAATATGGATGATGCCAGAAACAGATGTCATAAATCTAGATGATGCTGGAAATGGATACCATAAATCTGGATGATGCCAGAAATGGATGTTGTAAATTTTGATGATGCTGGAAATGGATGTTGTAAATCTGGATAATGCTGAAAATGGATGCCGTAAATCTGGATGTCGTAAATCTGTATGATGCCGGAAATGGATGCCGTAAATCTGTATAATTCCATAAATGGATGCCATAAATCTGGATGATACCAAAAATGGATACCATAAATCTGGATGTCGTAAATCTGGATGATGCCGTAAATATGGATGATTCCATAAATTTGGATGCCGAAAATATGGATGATGCCAGAAATATGGATGTCGAAAATCTAGATGTGGGATTCTTTTGTTGAATTATGTTGAATTTTGATGAGATGTCTTTGAGGGCTGTGTGTGTGACGCTTGGAGGGTTGGATGACCTGAGAAAGACTTTGCTGGTTGAAGCATCAAGTTGACTGCCATAATGCACACTATTCTACATCTTTGCTGGACAAGAAGATATGTAAATATGATATATTTTATTGGCTTGTCTTCTCTTGATCTATTGGTATGTTCTATCAGCATTTTACTTTCATGTTTATGTGATTTATATATTGTATTGGGCCCTAGAAGATTGAAGTAAATTTTCATTCAGCATAGAACATTCCATCTATCCAAAATTTACAAATTGGAGGTCTCATTCCAATATTCATCTACCTGAAACCACGTCGTCGTTCTTGAGCTTTCTAGTAGGAGAATCTTCTCCTTCATTTTCGAAAAAGATTCCTTAAGAGGATCAACACAATTTTTCCTTTTTAAATTTGCTTTGGCAATGCTATGCTAGTTATGAAAAATGTGTTGGGCTTGCAAACAATTTTTGTTTTACAAGTTCTTCATAATTATTCCAAGGCAAGTTTTCTTCCTTTCTTCAGGGATATTATTCTGAGTACCACAAACATGTTTCAATGTGAATACATTGTTCATGAAAACTTTCATCACTTTGCGACACTTGCAACATTGATGACACAAAGTGTGAAACTTCTAGATACGAGACTGGGAGTGTGACAAAACACTGTATAATAGATTCCCCCTAAAGCATGAAGTCAGAATGGGAAGTGATGGATGGAGTGCTTTACAAGCAAAGGCAAGGACTTAGACAACCATTGTCAGGAGACCTGCAAATCAAACATAAAACAATATATCTGACATCTCTTATGCAAGTATTCTTAAAGTGTAAACATATAAAAATACATGGATCCAAGGCATGGACGATGGTAGTGTCAGTCTAGTCATACTGCCATCAGTGATCAAAACTGCTCTTTTGCATTTTCATTTTAGGAGTCCCATAATAATCAATTTCACCATTCCGTAATATCATGGATTCATTTATGGTAGTAATTTTTATCATTTTTCCCTCATGAGGCACTTGCTGATTTTCCTCCCTATGGTATTCAGTCATTAGTCACTTCCATTCTCAAAATCATATCAGTAGGTCATATGATGGGTCTCATTAGTCTCTAAGGTCTCACCATGGTTAAAATAATGAGTCAAATGTCAATAAAGATCAGCAAGGTCATGAGGAAGTCAATAAAACTCAAAGTCGCAATTCGAAGATTTTGTTATCTCCACAAAGTGATGTCCCACCTTGTGGAGAGAATTTTCCCACGAGCGTGCTTAGCGCCGGTGTATCTTCAAAGCAGATCCAACAGAAAGAGCCTGGAAAGAGCTTTCGAACGGTATAGTGCACTCTCAAAACTGACTTCTGGATTGAAATTTATGCTTAAGTGAAGTAAAAGTCCCTACATCCTCATATATCCCCTATTTCCCATCCTTCCCTTTTAAACTTTGTATTATTAAAGTTTAATATTCCTTTATAAAATCCCTTTTTTCCCTTTCCCAATGGCAAAAATCAGATTAATACATATATCCGATCCCAAAACCACTTCCCCACCTTTACCCTTGAAAATTTATTATAAAATCAAAGTTTCCATTATATATAAAGTCCCCACCCTCATAACCACTTCCCCTCCATTCCCGTTGAAAAAACCTTATGGTAAACATTTTAGATACGCATATATATATATATATATATATATATATATATATATATATATATATATATATATATCCCGCCTTCCATCGCAATCGCAACATTTGTAACGTGCACTCCGATTGACTCATGCCATAACTTCCGATGCGATTGCCCGATTGTATATCCCGCCGATTGCAACCTCCGATGCATATCTGACCGTTGATTTGCTCCCGCCGATCCGATGGCTCACAACCAATCGGTTCATCGCAATCGGCGCTCCCATAATGCCCCTTCCGATCGATCAATCGCAATATTCTCCGATCGCAGCACCCTCCGATTGACACCCCCGATCATCCCTCAGTCGTTGATCTCCCAGTCCGATCGGACGGCTCACCTCCAATCGCACCATCACAATCGGCGCTTCTTTAAGTCCCCCTCTGATTGACATACTCCCGATTACACATCCGTCGTTGATCTTCCTCCTCCGATCGGACGGCCCACGTCTAATCTCTCAATCGCAAGTTCCCCCCCCGATTTAAACCCGCCGATTGAAAACTCCGATCGATCTCTCCACCATTGATTCCTCCCCGCCGATCCAACGGCTCAAAATCAATCGGGCTAATCGCATCGACGTTTCACATATGTGATATGTCACTCCGTCCCGCTCCGATTCCGATTGCGATTCCACCATTATTTCATATATATATCACTCCGCCTGCCCCGCTCCAGTTCTGATTGCGATTACTATTTGTTGTATATATCTCTCCGCTCTCCTCCGATCCCGATTGCGATTTCATTTCTCCTCTGTATATCCCTCTTCCGCCTGATTTGCGACTACGATTTCCATATGGGTCCCGCCTCCATTTCCCTTCCCTTTTCCCATTTAAACACATTTTCCCTTCACGAAAAAGCATAAATTCATTTTATCAGCATTCTATTAAAGACCAGAGAATGAAGAACTAAAGGAAATCGAAACGTCAGGAGGCGACAAATAAAATTGTAACAGTCGCATCTTCAGCAATGATTTTAAAGGATCCACGCTACAGGTTTTGCCTCTGCATTGGATATCCGAAAATTTCAGGAGGAATAATGTAACACAACTCTTCCTTTACGAAAATATTATGAGTTCTTGGTCTTTCATCTTCAGTTATGATTCCTCCTCTTCCCATCGATCTATATTCCCACAAATTATGTCTATTTATTGTAAATTCCAATGATTTGTAAAAGGGGCTGAAAGTCCGAGGTCTGAAAACTCAGAAGTAGGGGAATAGTGTGACAGCGAACTCTGCGCTCCATTGTACAGTTTGGCAGGGAATTAATAAAGTGATGCAGCTCTGATTTGTGGGATTCATGTGGTATGAGTTTTAGCATATGTATCTTCTTTGCATTTCTATGTACATTGTTATGTTGCAACATTCATTCATAAACATTTCCAGTTGAATGTTTTCAAGTCAGAAAGGTAGAATCCATTTTATATGCTCTACCTTGGGGAAACATTCATACTCTGTGTATTTTCTTCTGTTTGAAAAGGATCCATTTATTATGCCCTTTTCAGCCTCTCTACAGTCCTTCCACTCCATCTTATCTCAAAATAGATTGCTAAGTCTCCTGCCTATCTTGCCCCATGAAATACCCTGTATCCTGATTTAATTCCTCAGCTCATGCTGTCCTTTTTGTCCCATACATCCCTGAAAAATTCGGTCATTTATTACAATTCCTCTTCCTATTTATATACCTAGCCTAAAATCAGTTTCATCATTGTCTCATTGAATATCTATTCTACGGAGAGAGCCCTCTCCTGTCCTTGTAGGGCTAGCTACAAGGCTGAGCGTGGTTTAGTTGTTACCCTGATTTTCCCTTTTCAGCCGGGGGTCCAATTCGGGTGCTAACAGACGAAACCATCCAAATAGAAAGGATCATGTTTACAATCATGAATACCTAATAGCTCCATGGAACCTGTATTTACCAAAAAAAACCCAGGGTCTTCACCTCTGTCTCGATTCGACCAAAGTACGAATCTTACGATCCAAATAGATGGGTTGTAGTTGAACATGGTATAAACCACCTTATTTTTAGTCAATGATGTAAAACATTAATAGGCATGAGAGAAACCACCAATGACGACGGTGCCTCTCAAGTTAAAAAAACACAATCCACAATTATGATCAATGAAGCTAAAGTCGAACAATCACAAAATCATTCAATTGAAGGAAAATGATGTGAACTTATCATCGAATGTGGAGAACCTGTCATTGAGGCATGCAAGCTCCAAGGTACTGAAATGGAGTTCCTATACCATCTTCCTGGATAATGAGTTGTAGTCGACAGGAAGCAATCCGTAGAAGGAGGGCCATAATGTTTCCCACACCATCGACACGAAAAATAGGATTTTGCAAAGTTGGCAAGAGTGATTCAAGATTGATGTAGAATAATTCAAATGGGTATAAGTGTTTTGAACTGGCAGGTGGGACTTTCCTTGAACATATCGGCGACATAACTTCAGAATTTGGCAGCATTTGACTAAAAATAGGATCAGAGATCATGGTGACAATATGATATAATAAAATGAGAGGGAAATGTATTTCCCAAACCTAGTAAGACAAGTGAAAAAGTGAGGATGTCCCAAACTCGACATGAGATACAGATAAGTGCCATGTTCAAGAGTGGCATATTGCCTTTCATACCAAATACAAGATATATGTTTATTTCCTTTTTCTCCCACTATTTCTGGTGAGTACCTCTTTATTTTTGATCTCAAGCTTGAAGAGGATACCATATTCTTGTCGTATAAGTTCATCCTTTAGATGAATCCATCCTAGTATTTTTAACGATCCCTAAGAATGAGTAGCTCGGTCTCGTCACAGTGACAAGTCCTTCATCAGTTTAGTTTTACAAGTCTGACAAAGGGGTAACTCGACATATTTTTCATGTTTAGATAGTTTGAAAAAGAGGCGAAAATAAAAATCCATATATCCCTTTTAATAGATAGTCTCTTGAATCCAAAAGGTAGAAAATAATACTCAAGATAACCTCTTAACCATGTTTGACTAAGGTATTCCTTTTTCTTAACTAGTCTATCTCAGTCTGGAAAAATGGTTAAAATTATACTAAGTAGACGTCTTTTCATTTACTTTTACGAGTTCTGTTAGCTCCCGATCTGGACCTCGGGCTGAAAAGGAAAATCAAGGTAACATCTAAACCACGCTCAGCCTTGTAGCTATCCCTACAAGGTCAGGAGAGGGCTGTCTCCGTGAAATGATTTTCAACAAAGTACAATAATAAACTGATTTTAGGCTAGGTATAATAATGGGAAAAGGTTTTAATAAATGAATGAATTTTTCAGGGATGTGCGGGAAAAATGGGACAGTTTGAAACTGGGGAATTAAATAAGGACACAGGGTATTTTATGGGGCGAGGTAGGCAGGAAATTTCAGCAATTAAGTTTAAATAAGGATGGAATGGAAAGACTAGTGAGGAGCTGAAAAGGGCATAAAAAATGAATCCTTTTCAAACAGAAGAAAAAAACAGAGTATGAATGATTTCGCAAGGCAAATCATATAAAAAGGATTCTAACTTTCTATCTTGAAAGCATTCAACTAGAAATGTTTATGAATGAATGGTACACATAACAATTTACATATGAACACAAAGGAGAGAAAAAATTCTAAATTTCATACCACATGGATCCCACAAATTAGAGCTGCATCTCTTATTAATTCCCTGTCCAAAACTGTTACAGTGGAGCGCAGAGCGTTCTCCTTGATTTTCCACACTATTCCCCTATTTCTAAGTTACAGACTGCTTTACAAACGATTTAAAATTACATTAAATAGGCTGAAATGTGGGAACATAGATCCACAGAAAATGGGAGCTGTTTTGACAGCTGAAGAACAAAAATCTGAAGATAGAAAAGAGAATCAACAATCTGCCTAAAATAAGGAGCAACATTACATTTGACCACTTAGGCAGATTCACAGTTACGGTGTTGAATGAAAAATAGGCAATTTGAGGAGCAAATCCCTATTTTTATGCTGCTGTAGAAATCGCTGTTTTATATTAGCATCTCGGCCTTTGACTGTCTCTCACTGTTTCCATTATTTCGTTGAAGAAAAATGACTTTAATAAAATGCTTTGAAATAAAATAGAATGAAATTATGCCTTTGGTGAAGAAAGACTCATTTTGAGTGAATAGGAACGAAGGGATAGGGGGTGGGGTCCGTATCACTATCGGAATCAGAATCGATGGGGCAGAGGGGATATAATATAATAAAACATTCAAAGAATGCATGTTGCGATGGTGTCATCGCAATCGGGATCAAAGGAATGGGGAGGATGTTATTTAGAACGAAACCAAAAACTTCCGATGAGATTGGCATATGTCCGATGGGATAATACAACAAGCCAAAGGGATAATGAGGTGAAAAATGTTTTTGGCGTTTTACAAAGGGAAAAGATGATTTTGTATGAAGGAGTGGATGGATTTTTAAAGTGGGGCCCGAGGTATATGAATCGCAATCGGAATCAGGGGATTGGGGTAGGTGTGTTACACAATGAAACTTTGCCGATGCAATGGGATTAAACCGTGGAAAATCCTTTATAAAACGTAATAAAATGCGATTCAGGAACTTACAAAGGGAAAAGGCCTTTGGTATTATAAATGGGCGGAAGACTACATGGCGGGACCCAGGGTCAATCGGGATCGGAATCGGAAGGGGAGCGGGGTTAAATATATTACATAACAAGAATTTTCCGATGCGATGATGAATGAACGATGAGGGGGAAAGTCCTTTATAAAACAAATTAAAATGAAATTTTAAGTTTTACAAAGGGAGGCAGCCATTTTATTATAAATGGGGCGGAATATAATGTGGTGGGCCCGAGGGTTAATCGGCATCGGGAGATCGGAGGGGGCGGAGGGACATTTTTATATACAATCGCCGATTGCGATGATCCGATTGGCCGTGGGCCGTCGGATTGGATGATGAGATCGACGGCGGAGGTGTAGTCGGAGGGTGTTAATCGGGAGAAGTCCATCGGAGGGGATCAATCGAAGAGGATCGCTTTGAAAGCACCGATTGTATATAGGCCATCGGATTGTCAATAAGATCGACGGTCAGAATCACATCGGGTAGGGTCAATAATCGCATCGGATTTTTTTGTAATGGGCCAATTGGGGCGCAGATATCAAATGTTGTGATGCGATGGAAAGGGAAAGGACTTGAATCGACGAGGATTATATGATATAGAACTTTTTTATTATAAAGTTCTAAGGTATGGAGGGGAAGTGGTTGTGTTTAAATCACATCGGACTTATATAAGACTTTTTGCAATGCGATTATGTAATCGGAAGGGGAAAAAGGGATTTATTAAAGAAAATATTAAACTTTAATAACATAAAGTTTAAGGGGAAGGTGGGAAAAATGGGAAGGGTTAGGGGTATAAGGGACTTTTTTCACTTAGGCATAAATTTCAATCTAGAAGTCAGTTTTGAGAGTGCAATATATCATTGGAAAAATATTTCCAGGCTCTTTCTGATGGACATACTTGGAACATGATTTGACACTGAAAATGCTATGGAAAAATTCTCTGAAGGGAAGGGTGGTGACTTTGTGGAGATAACAGCTTCTGAAGTGTGACTTATTACATATGCTAATTACATAATGAATGATAATAAAGGAAAAGTATCATGTTTTCACCTCAAAATATGGTTTTGAAGTGAAAATTACATCAAACTGAATAAAACATCTCTTTGATCTTCCAGGTGCTGTGACTTTGAGTTTATTGACTTCCTCATGACCTTGCTGATATTTATTGACACTCGACTCATTAATTTGACCATGATGAGACCCTAGAACCTAATGAGACCAACCCTATGACCTAATAATATGGTTTTAAGAGAAAAAGAGTGACTCATGACTAAAGACCATAGAGAGGAGAATCAACAAGTTTTGCATGAGGGAAAACTGATGAAAATCAGTGCCATCAATGAATCCATGACCTAGCGGAATGGTGAAATTTATTGGTATGGGACTCCCAATATGAAAATGAAAAAGATCAATTTTGATAACTGATGGCAGTATGACTAGACTGACACTAACATTGGCTCCAATGGGGATGGTAGCTCCTTGGAGGTGCCAAGAACACCGTAGACCAAGTAGCCTTATCCATTGGGCATGGAGTCAAAAAATGCTGAAAACTGACACAATGAAAACTAAATCTGACTCAAGACTAAGACTGAAAACTAAAATAAAACCAAACCATACACATATCATTTAAGTTTTATAGCCTTCACCTCATGCCCCAAAATTCAATGACTGTGTACTTGAACTCTGACCAAAAATAACATGGTATATACAATGATGGTGACATAGTTTCTGATCCATAAGCTTCAACAATGGTAGTGCTTTAAAAGCCTACCGCTAACTGCTCCTCCAGGGCAATCTTGGCCATCCATTTCTGAAAGCAAGGAAGCATTTTGTCCCCTGTATGCTGAAATCCTGTATGGTATTTTCCACATATTTTTGAACTTACCATGCTTCCCTTTGTCCTCATTTCTTGCATCCCATCTCAACACCACATCATCCAACTGAAATTTTTCTGCTTTAGTCTTTCGGTCATAGATCTTTTTTATCTTCTCCTACAACTGAATAGCGTTCTGTGACACCTCCTCTCTTGTTTGTTGAAGGTGGATCATCTGATTGATTCTTCGCTGGTTGTCATTGTCTTCACTCCCAACTTCTTGTAATAATCTCATAACTGGAACTGTAAGAGATGTAGGAAAGACAACATCAGTACCATAAACCAATTCAAAAGGTGACATACCTATGGATTTCTTACTGCTAACTCTATTTTCCCACAGTGCGTTGATAAGTTTTCGATGCCAATTTATTTTGTTTGCCTCTAGCATTTTCTTGAATATATTTATCAGCGATTTGTTCGATGATTCTGCCAGGTCGTTTCCTTGTGGATAGTATGCTATTGAATGGCCCAGCACAATGTTATATTTGTCGCAGAACTCTACCATATTCTTAGACTTGAACGTTGTTGCGTTGTCTGTCACAATTTTGTGAGGGCAGCCAAAACGAGATAAAATATTCAATTCAAGGAATTGAATAATTACCGTATCTGTGGCTTACCTTGCTGGGATGGCCTCGATCCATTTAGTGAAGTAATCTGTACTTGTCAATATCCATCAATGTTGCGCTGATGCGGGATGGATTTCTCCTATGAAATCGTGTCCCCACTGCTGAAAGGGAGCATTTACTGAAACTGGTTTCAAAAGAAGAGGCAAAAATTTCTTCTTCCCTTGGAAAATTTGACATTCATGACAACTCATCACTGTTTTATATAAATCTGAAAATAAAGTGGGCCAATAATATCCTGCTCTCAACACTTTGTTAGCTGTAGTCTTCCAAAACAAATGACCACCACAATCACCTTTATGAAAATCATGCATTACCTTATGAGCCTCTTCTTCAACCAAACAATTGAGCAGAATACCTCGAGGATATTTCCAATAAAGAGCACTGTTTAAAATACAATATTTAGTAGATTTAAGTTTCAGTGATCTACCTTTACTCTTAGAAATTCCTGGAGGAGGTGAAAGATGCTGAAGAACATAAACAATATCTGAATACCATGGCGATTGTAGAAAAATATCTAAAATTGGGACAAGAAAACCTTCATCTTCATCCTCTGACATTGTTGTTATAAGGTTTATATCTAGAGCACACAGATTTGATTGGGCCATTAATTTCGCCAAGCCTTGGCCTTTAATCAACTTCGTGGGCTTGATCTCCAAATCGTATTCCAACATGGCTGCTATCCACTTACCTCTTCGACCTTTTGGATGAGTTTGCATCAAAAAATTCTTCACTGCTGCATTAGGAACATATGCTATTGTATGAGAATGTAGAATATAGACCCTAAAATCCTTCAATGCCTTTATAAGAGCCAATGCTTTTTGTTCAATAATATTATACCTCAAGGCAGCATCTCTAATAGTCCTACTGAAAAAGGCAATTGGCTTTTCAATCTGATCTCTCTTTTGCATCAAAACAACAGCCATAGTATGCTCTGATGCAAATGAAAAAGTGATAAAGTCTTGAGTATAATCAGGACTAATCAAGACTGGGGCATTGGAAAAAGCAAACTTTAGCAGATTAAGTGACTTGAAAACTTCTTCACTCCATTTGACAGTGCTGTCTTTCTTCAACATGTTATTCATTTCTCTTAGATGGCCTGTTCGGCTGAATTGGGTATAAATCTGTGCAAGAAATTAATCTTACCATTGAATGCTTGAATCTCCTTTTTGTTCCGTGGAAGATCTATGTGCTGAATTTCCTCCACTCTAGATGAATCAATGCAGATACCGTCCTTAGAGATGATATGCCCCAGCATCTTTCCTTCATCCATGGCAAAGAGACTCTTCTTGGGATTGAGAGAAATCCCAAAATTTCTGCATCGTTGAAAAACAACTCTCAAATGGTGCAAATTCTCATCATCAGAACCGGAAAAAACTGTTAGATCATCCAAATAAACAACAAGAAAAACATCTTTTTCATTGGCAAAAGCAATGTCCATTTCTCACTGGAAAGAAGCTCCAGTGTTCTTCAGTCCAAATGGAATTTTGGCATACTGGAAAGTTCCCCAGGGTGTTGTGAAGGCAATTTGGTCTTGGTCTTTCTCATGCACCAAGATCTGGTTGTAGCCTGAGTAGCCATCAATTAGTGACATCCTAGATGCTCCAACTACTCTCTGCAGAATATGGTCCATCTTCGGAAGTGGATAATTATCCTTTAAGGATGCTTTATTCAGATTCTGAAAATATATGCACAATCTTATCTCTCCTGTCTTCTTACGTACCGGGGCCAAATTTGAAATACAGTCAGAAAATCTAATAGGAACAATGATACCAGCTTTATAAAATCTGTTTACCTATTTTTCAATGGATGGAAGCAACTTCCGATTGATTCTTCTCAGCTTCTGTCTAAATGGTTTCTGATCCAGCTTGATGGGAATAGTATGCTGAATTATGTTCTTGTTATACACCTTCAAATTTGAATAATCCCATGCAAACACATTAGAAAATTCAGAAACCAATTTAACATACTTTTCCTTTACCTCAGGGGACAATGCCTTCGACAACTTCATAAACTTGGGCTTGTCAGGTGTTCGAAGATTCACATCTTCAACTCCTTTATTAGTAGGCACCAAGATTGGTTTCTTTGCAACATCATCCTGATAAAAAAGCTCCTATAAAGGTATGAGACCTCTAGGAATCACATTGTCTTTCAGCTGCAATATGTCCATCTGATTTGCTTCCATTTTTTGATCATCAACCTCATAGACACCTTCGATTGGAGTATCTTTGAATTTTCCATTACTTTTCCAAAAAGCATTGATCTCATTTTCATCCCAAAAAACTTTCCAAACCTTAAATTGTCAGGAACAACATGCCTATGTTTGACATAGATCTCAAACTTGTTGCTGGAGTTCATCAGAATCTTCAAATTGCTTGCAGTAGTGGCAAGAGAATCAAAAATAATGTTCTGCATCCTGGGGACTGCTGTCAAAGTGTACTCGGGAATGTCTTCAAGATATCAAGGACTACGTTTCAATAAGCCCTCAATCTCTGATGTTTTGCTTGGTACTCTCCTTTGACCCGTTTGATTATCAGCATTGAATCTCCATATACAGAAATCCTTTTTGCATTCAACTTCTTCAAAAATTTTAGACCTGCAATAAAAACTTCATACTCTGCTTCATTGTTAGAGCAGTCAAAGGCCAACTTATAAGCACATACTTTAACATTACTAGGATCCTTTTCAGGTTGGAAAACAGGGTTCTGAATCCATATTCCTATACCAGCTCCATCCTTACCAACAGCTCCATCAAAGTCCATGCTCCAAAGGCCTTCTTCTTCTTCTTCCAAATGCTGAAATTTTGTTTCTTTCTCTTCTTTACCTTGGCTGATTTCTGGCTGTCCACTGAGCTTTTGCTACTGGTAGGGAAGAGACTCAGAAGTGCTTGCTGCTTTATCTTTTTCCTATTTGAGGGCCTCCCTAAAATTTTCTGAAATATCAGGTATTTTATCTACTTGTACCAACTAAACATTTTCATCATTCAAACCACCATCTGAATATAAGAAAAAAGACTCTAAATCTGTGTGGACTACATTAATGGGATGATTTACTAGCTTCTCCTTTCTAGTGATCATGTATTTCATTTTCTTCTCCCTATATAGTTTTCTCAACAGACCAAACACGGGAATAGTGGCATAAGAGAACTCAAGCTACATGGTCCCTTTAAGTTTTGCACCCCAAGACTTAGTTAGAAGCATTCCAAACCGTGGTGGAACATCAGCAACAACAACATCCATCAAAATATTCTTGGCTGGGATTTGATCTAAAGACACTACCAATTCTTTGATAAAGCCAATACAATGGACCCTACCTGAGTAAAAGGAATACAAATCATGGTATTTTCAAGTAATATCAAGTCCTAACTTCTCCATGATGGCTTTGGGCATCAAACTATGTGAGGCTCCGGAGTCCAACATAGCATTATGAAAAATAAACTCATGTAATCTAAGACTCAGGTAAAAGGGAGGGAATTCACTTTCTTCAGATTGCTCCTCAGTGGCTGGTCCAAAAATGAGTTCAGGGTAGTCATCTTATACATTAAACATATTAGAAGCAGAGTCTATTTGCAAAATTCTAGACACCTGACTTTTATAAGTGCTATTTTTCACCAACTCAGTCAAGGGCATAGACACTTTCAGCTTAGAAATTTCATTTTCTAAATTAAAAGAAGGAGATTTTTCTACCTCTTTAACTGGAGGATCTTTATTCTCTATTTGTTCCTTTGCTACGCTCTGTTGGTTCTTTTCAATTGCCGTGTTAATCGCTGAAGGTGTTTTGCTGGAGGAAGGGTCGGCTGGCTCTTTCCCTTTCTTCTGAGAATCGTTCTTCATTTGGAGCTCTTTTCTCCTATGAATGGGACTAATCGGAACATCTCTGTTCCTCAGGGAATACTACTTTGGTTGTGCTGATAAAGCGTTCATGTATCCTCTTTGGTAGTCATCAGACTCCTCCTCTAATACTACATCATTAACCAAAATGAAATTTTCGTCTTTGTGAATGTCTGCAATCGCTGTGTATTCCTCGTCTTCTGTGAGAAAGATAGGGGCACCATCAGCTGTGAAAAAGTGATTGGCATCAATCAGAGGATCATTATCCTCATATGTCTTTGTTCCCTGAACATAATTCTACTGTAATGGAGTTCTGACTTACTACTGTGGTGGCGCTTGGTCCTGCGCTCTATGTTCTCTCTGCTTAATTCTAAATTGTGGCTGCTGCCCTCTGAAATTCGAATTTATTATTTGAGGTTCAGGTCTATCTACAATGGTCAATCGATCAACCATATTTTCACTGTCCTGATTAAAGTGCCCATTTTACTGTCTGAAGGAGAGGCTTCTTCTTTCACCGTGACTCTCTTTTCAGCTCTGGTTCGTGCTCTTTTAGCTATCAAATTTTCTTCCACACTTACAACTATCTTCTGCATGTCTTCGATAGTCGTAGGATCTCTCTCTCGCAGCTAATACGCCATGTCAGCATCGAAACCATCTTGAAATTTGTGCAAGGCTAATCCCACAGGAGGCTTCAGGTTAGCCGAAATAGAATTATATACAACATTGAATCTTAAACAATAATCTTGTACGGTTTCACCCACATTTCTTTTAATATTCTCATACTCAGAAAAAATTTGGAGTGGGTTCTTTTTTACCTCCCACCGGTCTAAAAAATGTGTGTGTAACACCTGTAAAGTGCGAATAGAGCCTGTTGGTAAAGATCTAAACCACTTTCTAACTTCACCTCCAAAGCTTTGGAAAAACAACCCGGTGGTTACATTCTCTACCTCTACCTCATGTAGATCAAAAAGGTGATTCATCTTATCAACATGCTGTTGGGCTGTAATGCTTTGAGTGGCATCAAAGATAGGAATTTTACTTTGATAATCAGCAGGCATATCATTGAGAACCTGAGGAAGAACCAGGGGTGCATATCAGGCATCCATGACTCTAGGAGGATTTACAACAGTGTTTGTAGTACAAGGATTCAAAGGAGGTGTTGATGGAGGAGATGATAATTGAGAACTGACTGATGGGAATGCTGATGAATTAGGAGGAGGAAATGTTGTTCCTGATGACTCTGAAGGATCAGGGATATTAGTTACAGTGATAGATGACTGAGGAGAATTCAGAATATAATCATCAATTGAGGAATTTTCTCTTTGAACTTCAATATCTACAAGGAATTCTGGATCTAAAACTGTGTCATCAAGTGCAGTTTCAGAATTATTTCTAAACAAGGAAAGCCCAGAACTCTTATCGAAAGAAAGATCTTCTACAAAGAACCACTCACTGGGCCAAGTATGGGATCTGAAAATAGGTCTAGGACTTAGTGATCCCTCTTGTCTTCTGACTATTCTTGGGATAAGATTAGGATTTTCAAACATAGGGGGAGGATTTGCATCTGGATAAGCCCTTGTGTATCTTCTTGAAGCCTGTGTGGTTAAATTTCTACTGTACAATATTAATTTCAGCCTAGCAGACTCTGAACATTATCTTCCAGAGTCGAGGAATTTCTAGGGAAAATATTGCTGGGGTGATCTGTCTTTGTGCTCCACTACCAGAAATATGTTATGACTATGGAATAAGTGGCTGTAATTATAGTCCCTTCAAAAACGCTTTAATAATGTTCGCTTTGAAATAATATTCAAAGCTTCCAAGAAAATATTTGAATTTTAATGTGATATAGGGGAACACATTAAAAATACTGAGCAAACCTTACTCTGGTCGTAGTATGAAAATTTTATAACAATCGCGCGATTATTTTAAAAAACGCCAACCTTCGAACTTTATACCATGAAACCCATTTATTCTACCAAATGCGGCATACATTTGATTCAACAGGGGCCCACACATCTATATTTCGCCTTTTGTGAATAAAATAAACACATAATAATGCAAAACTGCTAGATCATACCTCGATTATCACTCGTGGTCTTCACCGCGCGACTGCCGTTGGATCTGACATCCTCCAAATCGAACGATCCTCGTGAGTATTGCATTTTTTCAAAGGTAGAGGGTTAACACATGAAAGTTGCACGATATGGGTGGTATTGGGGAGATGACGTGCCCTTATATTACTGGATCGTGTTTTTTGGGAGTGGTTTCGCTCCGGGCCAAAAGCGGCGCGACATAGGCGGTATGGTTTCCGAAACCCGCTGGTGGTAAACGGATCGTGCTTTAACTCAGGCTTTCACTATGGTTTAGCGGTTAACTCCTCGCGTTAACTTACTGCCGGGTCCCACTGATATTAACCCGATGGAAACAGAACAAATCCTTTTTACTTCAATAACAGATATTTCCAAAGAACTGTCGCGTTCTATATAACCAAGGATTTTTAACCTTAAAGAGAGGTTTCCAATACTCTTTATTCACACAGGGCCTGACTATGACTTGATTTGAAAACAAAATAAACACGTTCAGTTTCAAGTGCTGAGAATATGTGCTCACAAACAGTCAGATCACATTCCCAAGTATGGTTGCCAGAAATGTTAGCTCCCGATCTGGACCTCAGGCTGAAAAGGTAAATCAGGGTAACATCTAAACCATTCTCAACCCTTTAGCTAGCCCTACAAGGTCAGGAGAGGGCTCTCTTCGTGAAAGGATTTTCAACAAAGTACAATAATAAACTGATTTTAGGATAGGTATAATAATGGGAAAAGGTTTTAATAAATGAATGAATTTTTCAGGGATGTGTAGGACAAATGGGACAGTTTGAAACAAGGGAATTAAATCAGGACACAGGGTATTTCATGGGGCAAGGTAGGCAGGAAATTTTAGCAATTAAGTTTAAATAAGGATGGAATGGAAAGACTGGTGAGGAGCTGAAAAGGGCATAAAAAATGGATCCTTTTCAAACAGAAGAAAAACACAGAGTATGAATGATTTCTCAAGGCAGAGCATATAAAATGGATTCTACCTTTCTATCTTGAAAGCATTCAACCAGAAATGTTTATGAACGAATGGTACACATAAAAATTTACTTATGAACACAAAGGAGAGAAAAAATGCTAAATTTCATACCACATGGATCAGACAAATCAGAGCTGCATCTCTTATTAATTCCCTGTCCAAAACTGTTACAGTGGAGCGCAGAGCGTTCTCCTTGATTTTCCACACTATTCCCCTATTTCTGAGTTATAGACTGCTGATTTAAAATTACATTAAATAGGCTGAAATGTGGGAACATAGATCCACAGAAGATGAGATCTATTTTAACAGCTAAAGAACAAAAATCTGAAGATAGAAAAGAGAACCAAAAATCTTCCTAAAAGAAGGAACAACATTACATTTGACCACTTTGGCAGATTCACAGTTACGCTGTTGAATGAAAAATAGGCAATTTGAGGAGCAAATTCATATTTTTATGCTGCTGTAGAAATATCTGTTTTATATTAGCATCTCGGCCTTTGACTTTTTCTCACTGTTTCCATTATTTCGTTGAAGAAAACTGACTTTAATAAAATGCTTTGAAATAAAATAGAATGAAATTATGCCTTTGGTGAAGGGAAAGACTCATTTTGAGTGAATAGGAACGAAGGGATAGGGGGTGGGGGTCCACATCACAATCGGAATCGGAATCGATGGGGCAGAGGGTATATAATATAATAAAACATTCGAAGAATGCATGTTGCGATGGTGTCATCACAATCAAGATTGGAGGAATGGGGAGGATGTTATTTAGAATGAAACCAAAAACTTCTTATGCAATTGGCATATGTCCGATGGGATAATACAACAAGCCAAAGGGATAATGAGGTGAAAAATGTTTTCGGCACTTTTACAAAGGGAAAAGATGATTTTTTATGAAGGAGCGGAGGGATTTTTAAAGTGGGGCCCAGGTTATATGAATTGCAATCGGAATCAGGGGATTGGGGCAGGCATGTTACACAATGAAACTTTGCGGATGCAATGGGATTAAACTATGGAAAATCCTTTATAAAACGTAATAAAATGTGATTCGGGAACTTACAAAGGGAAAAGGCCTTTGGTATTATAAATGGGCGGAAGACTACATGGTGGGACCTAGGGTCAATCGAGATCGGAATCAGAAGGGGAGCGGGGTTAAATATATTACATAACAAGAATTTTCCGATGCGATGATGAATGAACGATGAGGGGGAAAGTCCTTTATAAAACAAATTAAAATGAAATTCTAAGTTTTACAAAGGGAGGCAGACATTTTATTATAAATGGGGGGGAATATAATGTGGTGGGCCCGAGGGTCAATCGACATCGGGATATCGGAGGGGGCGGAGGGACAATTTTATATACAATTGCCGATTGCGATGATCTGATTGGCTATGGGCCGTCAGATTGGATGATGAGATCGATGGTGGAGGTGCAGTCGGAGGGTGTCAATTGGGAGAAGTCCATCGGAGGGGATCAATCAGAAAGGATCTCTTTGAAAGCGCTGATTGTATACAGGCCGTCGGATCGTCGATAAGATCGACGGTCAGAATCACATCGGGTGGGGTCAATAATCGCATTGGATTTTTTTGCAATGGGCCAATCGGGGCACATATATCAAATATTGCGATGCGATGGAAAGGGAAAGGACTTGAATCGGAGGGGATTATATGATATAGAACTTTTTTATTATAAAGTTCTAAGGAATGGAGGGGAAGTGGTTATGTTTAAATTGCATCGGACTTATATAAGACTTTTTGCAATGCGATTATGTAATCGAAAGGGGAAAAAGGGATTTATTAAAGAAAATATTAAACTTTAATAACATAAAGTTTAAGGGAAAGGTGGGAAAAATGGGAAGGGTTAGGGGTATAAGGGAATTTTTTCACTTAGGCATAAATTTCAATCCAGAAGTCAGTTTTGAGAGTGCAATATATTGTTGGAAATCTCTTTCCGGGCTCTTTCTGATGGACATATTTGGAACATGATTTGACACTGAAAATGCTATGGAAAACTACTCTGAAGGGAAGGGTGGTGACTTTGTGGAGATAACAGCTTCTGAAGTGTAACTTATTACATATGCTGACATAAAATTACATAATGAATGATAATAAAGGCAAAGTATCATGTTTTCACCTCAAAACATGGTTTTGAAGTGAAAATTACATCAAAATGAATAAAACACCTCTTTGATCTTCCAGGTGCTGTGAATTTGAGTTTATTGACTTCCTCATGACCTTGCTGATATTTATTGACACTCGACTCATTAATTTGACCATGATGAGACCCTAGAACCTAATGAGACCAACCTTATGACCTAATAATATGATTTTAAGATACAAATAGTGACTCATGTGTAGAAATTTGAATAACTGTTAAATTATTCACCGAGATTATCCTGATCACACACTATTTGAGCTTCATGCATAATACATAACCTCTTCTACTATTGATCACTAATTGCGTAAATATAAACAATCGCATGCGCACATTAAAACCATGAACAATCACACATATAAACACAGTATTTATCGGAAAGCTTAAAGTTGAAAACCCCCAAATATCTGTATATTATAATGATAGAGATCATGTAACAATCATTGTACAAAATCCTCACAGGCTCTTAGTACAATCTCCAATTGTTACACACTACACAAGCTCAGATCTAACAAAACACATGCTCCAATCTGCTCCACCTGTTAGCCTGCCTCTACTGCACAATCTAAGATGAATAATGGCCCAATCTGAGTTCGAATCCCTCTGGTATGCACTGCACAATCCTCATTGGCATCTCCATCAATGTGTGGTGCAAACTCATGCACCAGTATAGTCACAACTGATAGTCACACTGCTCTTTCACCTACCTCTCCACTGGTCTCTACTGAAACTGTCCATGCACTGTAGTTAACTGATGTATTATTCAGTTGATTAATGAGTTAATAATTAGTGAATTAATTAATAATTAATTCACACCACTCTCACTAGTGTATCAATCGGTTAGACTAGATACAACTAGCTCAACTATGTTTAACTGAGTTAAACTGAATACAACTCCACTAACTTCCTCAATCAACTCCACCAAACTCTGTCACATGAGTTCTAACTGAAGTATCCATGCAATAGCTCCACTTAACCCTCGGGAATAGCATAATTCCTTCTGTCAGCTCCTGTGCCACATCTGTGCACTTAACTGAAGTGCTCCAAGAGAATAAGATAATGTTTATAGTCCAAATATTATTAAGAGCTAATAATATTCGACATATCTATTTTTAGACTGGAAATCTAAAAATAGATTACGCCCAATATGTCTAAAAATAGAAGTCCATCTATTTTTTCCAACTTGACCAACCATCCACAAATAGCATCCTGCAACTCATAGAACATGATCCATATGTCTAAAAATAGACATAGTCTAAAAATAGACTTTGCGCCAAAAATAGCCCGCGGGCCCACTTAGTGAAGGCGACTCCTTTCCACTAAGATCATCATCTTGTTGCAATCTCAACATCATGACTAAAGACCATAGAGAGGAGAATCAACAAGTTTCGCATGAGGGAAAACTGATGAAAATCAATGCCATCAATGAATCCATGACCTAGCGGAATGGTGAAATTTATTGGTATGGGACTCTTAATATGCAAATGCAAAAGAGAAATTTTGATCACTAATGGCAGTATGACTAGAGTGACACTAACATTGGCTCCAATGGGGATGGTAGCTCCTTGGAGGTGCCAAGAACACCATAGACCAAGTAGCCTTATCCATTGGGCATGGAGTCAAAAAATGCTGAAAACTCACACAATGCAAACTGACTCTGACTCAAGACTAAGACTGAAAAATGAAATAAAACCAAACCATACACATATCATTTAAGTTTTATAGCCTTCACCTCGGGCCCCAAACTTCAATGACTTTGTACTTGAACTCTGACCAAAAATAACATGGTATATACAATGATGGTGACATAGTTTCTGATCCGTAAGCTTAAAAAATGGTAGTGCTTTAAAAGCCTACCGTTAACTGCTCCTCCAGGGCAATCTTAGCCATCCTTTTCTAAAAGCAAGAAAGAATTATGTCCCCTGTATGCTGAAATCCTGTATGGTCCTTTCCACATATTTTCGACTTACTGTGCTTCCCTTTGTCCTCATTTATTGCATCCCATCCCAACACCACATCATCCAACTGAAATTTTTCTGCTTTAGTCTTTCGGTCATAGATCTTTTTTATCTTCTCCTATAACTGAATAGGATTCTGTGACACCTCCTCTCTTGTTTGCTGAAGGTGGATCATCTGATTGGCTCTTCGCTGGTTGTCATTGTCTTCACTACCAACTTCTTGTAATAATCTCATAACTGGAACTGTAAGAGATGTAGGAGAGACAACATCAGTACCATAAACCAATTCAAAAGGTGACATACCTATGGATTTCTTACTGCTAACTCTATCTGACCACAATGCGTTGATGAGTTTTCGATGCCAGTATATTTTTTTTGCCTCCAGCATTTTCTTGATTATATTTATCAGCGATTTGTTAGATGATTCTACTAGGCCGTTGCCTTGTGGATAGTATGCTGTTGAATGGCCCAGTACAATGTTATATTTGTCGCAGAACTCTACCATCTTCTTAGACTTGAATGCTGCTACGTTGTCTGTCACAATTTTGTGAGGGCAGCCAAAACAAGATAAAATATTCGATTCAAGGAATTGAATAATTACCGTATCTGTGACTTGCCTTGCTGGGATGACCTAAATCCATTTAGTGAAGTAATCTGTACCTGTCAATATCCATCAATGCTGCGCTGATGATGCAGGATGGATTTCTCCTATGAAATCGAGTCCCCACTGCTGAAAGGGAGCGTTTACTGAAACTGGTTTCAAAGGAAGAGGTAGAAATTTCTTCGTCCCTTGGAAAATTTGACATTCATGACAACTCATCACTGTTTTATATAAATATGAAAATAAAGTGGGCCAATAATATCACGCTCTCAACACTTTGTTAGCTGTAGTATTCCAAAAAAAATGACCACCACAATCACATTTATGAAAATCATGCATTACCTTCTGAGCCTCTTCTTCAACCAAACAATTGAGCAGAATACCGAGTCTAGGATCTTTCCAATAAAGAGCACTGTTTAAAATACAATATTTAGCAGATTTAAGTTTCAATGATCTACCTTTACTCTTAGACATTCCTGGAGGAGGTGAAAGATGGTGAAGAACATAAACAATATCTGAATACCATGGCGATTGTAGAAAAATATTTGAAATTGGGACAAGCAAACCTTCATCTTTATCCTCTGACATTACTGTTATAAGGTTTATATCCAGAGCACAAAGATTTGATTGGGCCATTAATTTCGCCAAGCCTTGGCCTTTAATCAACTTCGTGGGCTTGATCTCCAAATCGTATTCCAATATGGCTGTTATCCACTTACCTCTTCGACCTTCTGGATCAGTTTGCATCAACACATCCTTCACTGCTGCATTAGGAACATATGCTATTGTATGTGAATGCAGAATATAGACCCTAAAATCCTTCAATGCCTTTATAAGAGCCGATGCTTGTTTTTCAATAATATTATACCTCAAGGCAACATCTCTAATAGTCCTACTGAAAAAAGAAATTGGATTTTCAATTTGATCTCTCTTTTGCATCAAAACAACAACCATAGTATGCTCCTATGCAAATGAAAAAATGATAAAGTCTTGAGTATAATCAAAACTAATCAAGACTGGGGCATTGGACAAAGAAAAATTTACCAGATTAAATGACTTGATCACTTCTTCACTCCATTTGAAAGTGTTGTCCTTCTTCAACATGTTAGTCATTTCTCTTAGATGTTCGGCCAAATTGGGTATAAATCTGCACAAGAAATTCATCTTACCATTGAATGCTTGAATCTCCTTTTTCTTTCGTGGAAGATCTATGTGCTGAATTGACTCCACTCTAGATGGATCAATGCGGATACCATCCTTAGAGATGATATGCCTCAGCATCTTGCCTTCATCCATGGCAAAGAGACTCTTCTTGGGATTGAGAGAAATCCCAAAATTTCTGCATCGCTAAAAAACAACTGTCAAATGGTGCAAATGCTCATCATCAGAACCGGAAAACACTGTCAGATCATCCAAATAAACAATAATAAAAACATATTTTTCATTGGCAAAAGAAATTTCCATTGCTCGCTGGAAAGTAGCTCCAGCGTTCTTCAGTCCAAATGGAATTTTGGCATACTGGAAAGTTCCCCAGGGTGTTGTGAAGGCATTTTTGTCTTGGTATTTCTCATGCACCAAGATCTGGTTGTAGCCTGAGTAGCCATCAAGTAGTGACATCCTAGATGCTCCAACTACTCTCTGCAGAATATGGTCCATCTTCGGAAGTGGATAATTATCCTTTAAGGATGCTTTATTTAGCTTCCAAAAATATATGCATAATCTTATCTCTCCTGTATTCTTACGTACTGGGATCAAATTTGAAATCCAATCAGAAAATATAATAGGAAAAATGATACCAGCTTTATACAATATGTTTACCTCTTTTTCAATGGATGGCAGCAACTTTCGATTGATTCTTCTCAGCTTCTGTCTAAGTGGTTTCTGATCCGGCTTGATGGGAATAGTATGCTGAATTATGTTCTTGTCATACACCTTCAAATATGAATAATCCCATGCAAACACATCAAAAAATTCAGAAACCAATTTAACATACTTTTCCTTTACCTCAGGGGACAATGCCTTTGACAACTTCACAAACTTGGGCTTGTCAGGTGTTCCAAGATTCACATCTTCAACTCCTTTATCAGTAGGCACCAAGCTTGGTTTCTTTGCAACATCATCCTGATCAAAAAGCTCCTCTAAAGGTATGAGACCTATAGGAATCACATTGTCTTTCAGCTGCAATATGTCCATATGATTTGCTTCAATTTCTTGATCATCAAACTCATAGTCACCTTCTATTGGAGTATATTTGAATTTTCCATCACTTTGAAAAAAAGCATTGATCTCATTGTCATCCCAAAACAGTTGCCAATACCTTAAATTGTTAGGAACAACAGGCCTATGTTTGACATAGATCTCAAACTTGTTGCTGGAGTTCATCAGAAGCTTCAAATTGCTTGCAGTAGTGGCAAGAGAATCAAGAATAATGTTCTGCATCCTGGGGACTGTTGTCAAAGTGTACTCAGGGAATGTCGTCAAGATATCAAGGACTGCATTTTGATAAGCCCTCAATCTCAGATGTTTTTCTTGGTACTCTCCTTTGACCTGTTTGATTATCAGCTCTGAATCTCCATATACAGAAATCCTTTTTGCATTCAACTTCTTCAAAATTTTTAGACCTGCAATCAAAGCTTCATACTCTACTTCATTGTTAGAGCAGTCAAAGGCCAACTTATAAGCACATACTCTAACATTAATAGGAACCTTTTTAGGCTAGAAAATAGGGCTCTAAATCCATATTCCTATACCAGCTCCATCCTTACCAACAAATCCATCAAAGTCCATGCTCCAAAGGCCTTCTTCCTCTTCTTCCAAATGCTGAAATTTTGTTTCTTTCTCTTCTTTACCTTGGCTGATTTCTGGCTGTCCACTATCCTTTTGCTACTGGCATTCAGGAGGCTCAGAAGTGCTTGCTGCTTTATCTTTTTCCTATTTGAGGACCTCCCTAAAATTCTCTGAAATCTCAGGTATTTCCTCTACTTGTACCAACTGAACATTTTCATCATTCAAACCACCATTTTAATATAAGACAAAAGACTCTAAATCTGTGTGGACTACATTAATGGGATGATTTACTGGCTTCTCTTTGCTAGTGATCATGTATTTCATTTTCTTCTCCCTATATATTTTTCTCAACAGACCAAACACGGGAATAGTGGCATAAGAGAAGTCAAGCTGCATGGCCCCTTTAATTTTTGCACCCCAAGACCTAGATAGAAGCATTCCAAACCGTGGTGGAACATCAACAATAACAACATCCATCAAAACATTCTTGGCTGGGATTTGATCTAAAGACACTACCAAGTCTTTGATAAGACAAATACAATTGACCCTACCTGAGTCAAAGGAATACAAATCATGGTATTTTCGAGTAATATCAAGTCCTAACTTCTCCGTGATGGCTTTGGGAATCAAATTATGTGAGGCTCCAGAGTCCAACATAGCATTATGCAAAATGAACTCATGTAATGTAAGACTGAGGTAAAAGGGAGGGACTTCACTTTCTTCAGATTGCTCCTCAGTGGTTGGTCCAAAAATGAGTTCAGGGTAGTCATATTCTACATTAACCATATCAGAAACAGAGTCTATTTGCAAAATTCTAGACACCTGACTTTTATAAGTGCTATTTTTCAACAACTCAGTCAAGGGCATAGACACTTTCAGCTTAGAAATTTCATTTTCTAAATTAAAAGAAAGAGCTTTTTCTACCTCTTTAACTGGAGGATCTTTCTTCTCTATTTGTTCCTTTGCTGCGCTCTGCTAGTTATTTTCAATTGCTGTGTTAATCGCCGAAGGTGTTTTGCTAGAGGAAGGGTCAGCTGGCTCTTTCCCTTTCTTCTGAGAATCGTTCTTCATTTGGAGCTCTTTTCTCTTATGAATGGGACTAATCGGAACATCTCTGTTCCTCAGGGAATACTAATTTTGTTGTGTTGATAAGGCGTTCATGTATCCTCTTTGGTAGTCATTGGACTCCTCCTCTAATACTGCATCATTAGCCAAAATGAAATTTTGGTCTTTGTGAATGTCTGCAGTCGCTGTGTATTCCTTGTCTTCTGTGAGAAAGATGGGGGCACCATCAGCTGTGAAAAAGTGATTGGCTTCAATCAGAGGATCATAATCCTCATCTGTTTCTGTTCCCTGAACATAATTCTGCTGTAATGGAGTTTTGACTTGCTGCTGTGGTGGCGCTTGGTCCTGCGCTCTCTGTTATCTTTGCTTAATTCTAAATTGTGGCTGCTGCCCTCTAAAATTCGGTTTTATTTTTTGAGGTTCAGGTCTATCTGTAATGGTCAATCGATCAACCATATTTTCCACTATCCTGATTAAAGTGTCCATTTTTCTATCTGAAGGAGAGGCTTCTTCTTTCACCATGACTCTCTTTTCAACTCTGGTTCGTGCTCTTTTAGCTAGCAAATTTTCTTCCACACTTGCAACTATCTTCTGCATGTCTTCGAGAGTAGTGGGATCTGTCTCTTGCCGCTGATACGCCATGTCAGCATCAAAACCATCTGGAAATTTGAGCAAGGCTAATCCCACAGGAGGCTTCAGGTTAGCCGGAATAGCATTATATACAACATTGAATCTTAAACAATAATCCTGTATGGTTTCACCCACATTTCTTTTAATATTCTCATACTCAGAGGAAATTTGGAGTGGGTTCTTTTTTACCTCCCACCGATCTAAAAAATGTGTGTGTAAATCCTGTAAAGTGCGAATAGAGCCTGTTGGTAAAACTCTAAACCACTTTCTAACTTCACCTCCAAAGCTTTGGACAAACAACCTGGTGGTTACATTCTCTGCCTCTACCTCATGTAGATCAAAAAATTCATTCATCTTATCAACATGCTGCTAGGCTGTAATGCTTTGAGTGGCATCAAAGATAGGAATTTTACTTTGATAATCAGCAGGCATATCATTGAGAACCTGAGGTAGAACCAGGGGTGCTTACCAGGTAGCCATGACTCTAGAAGGATTTAAAAAAGTGTTTGTAGTACAAGGATTCAAAGGAGGTGTTGATGGAGGAGATGATAATTGAGAACTGACTGATGGGAATGCTGATGAATTAGGAGGAGGAAATGCTATTCCTGATGACGCTGAAGGCTCAGGGATATTAGTTACAGTGATATATGACTGAGGAGAATTCAGAATATAATCATCAATTGAGGAATTTTCTCTTTGAACTTCAATATCTACAAGGAATTATGGATCTAAAACTGTGTCATCAAGTGCAGTTTTAGACTTATTTCTAAACAAGGAAAGCTCAAAACTCTCATCAAAAGAAAGATCTTCTACAAAGAACCACTCACTGGGCCAAGTATGGGATCTAAAAATAGGTCTAGGACTTAGTGATCCCTCTTGTCTTCTGACTATTCTTGGGATAAGATTAGGATTCTCAAACACAGGGGGAGGATTTGGATCTGGATTAGCCCTTGTGTATCTTCTTGAAGCTAGTGTGGTTAAATTTCTACTGTACAATATTAATTTCAGCCTAGCAGACTCTAAACATCATCTTCCAGAGTTGAGGAATTTACAGGGAAAATATTGCTGGGGTGATCTGTCTTTGTTCTCTGCTACCAAAAATATGTTATGACTGTGGAATAAGTGGCTGTAATTATAGTCCCTTCAAAAACACTTTAATAATGTTCGCTTTGCAATAATATTCAAAGCTTCCAAGAAAATATTTGAATTTTAATGTGATATAGGGGAACACATTAAAAATACTGAGCAAGCCTTACTCCAGTCGTAGTATCAAAATGTTATAACAATGGCACGATTCTTTTAAAAAACAAAAACCTTCGAACTTTATACCATGAAACCCATTTATTCTACCAAACGCGACATACATTTGATTCAACAGGGGCCCACGCATCCATATTTCGCCTTTTGTGAATAAAATAAACACATGATAATGCAAAACCGCTAGATCATACCTCGATTATCACTCGTGCTCTACACCGCGCGACTGCCGTCGGATCTGACATCCTCCAAATCGAACGATCCTCCTGAGTATCGCATTTTTTCAAAGGCAGAGGGTTAACGCATGAAAGTTGCGTGATATGGGCGGTATTGGGGAGATGATGTGCCCTTATATTACTGGATCACGTTTTTTGGGAGTGGTTTCGCTCCGAGCCAAAAGTGGCGCGACATAGGCTGTATGGTTTCCGAAACCCGCTGGTGGTAAACAAACCGTGCTTTAACTCAGGCTTTCACTGTGGTTTAGTGCTTAACTCCTCGCGTTAACTTACTGTTGGGTCCCACTGATATTAACCTTCCATCAATAGAACAAAGCCTTTTTACTTCAATAACATATATTTCCAAAGAACTGGCACATTCTATATAACCAAGGTTTTTTAACCTTAAACAGAGGTTTCCAATACTCTTTATTCACACAGGGCTTGACTATGACTCACTTTGAAAACAAAATAAACACGTTCAGTTTCAAGTGCTGAGAATATGTTCTCACAGACAGTCAAATCGCATTCCCGAGTATGGTCGCCAGAAATGTTAGCTCCCGATCTGGACCTCAGGCTAAAAAGGAAAATCAGGGTAACATCTAAACCACGCTCAGACTTGTAGCTAGCCCTACAAGGTTAGGAGAGGGCTCTCTCTATGAAAGGATTTTCAACAAAGTACAATAATAAACCGATTTTAGGATAGGTATAATAATGGGAAAAGGTTTTAATAAATGAATGAATTTTTCAGGGATGTGCGAGACAAATGGGACAGTTTGAAACTGGGGAATTAAATCAGGACACAGGGTATTTCATGGGGCAAGGTAGGCAGGAAATTTCAAAAATTAAGTTTAAATAAGGATGGAATGGAAAGACTGGTGAGGAGATGAAAAGGGCATAAAGAATGGATCCTTATCAAACAAAAGAAAAACACAGAGTATGAATGATTTCCCAAGGCAGAGCATATAAAATGGATTCTACCTTTCTATCTTGAAAGCATTCAACCAGAAATGTTTATGAATGAATGGTACACATAAAAATTTACATATGAACACAAAGGAGAGAAAAAATGCTAAATTTCATACCACATGGATACCACAAATCAAAGCTTCATCTCTTATTAATTCCATGTCCAAAACTGTTACAGTGGAGCGCAGAGCGTTCTCCTTGATTTTACACACTATTCCCCTATTTCTGAGTTACAGACCGCTTTACAAATGATTTAAAATTACATTAAATAGGCTGAAATGTGGGAACATAGATCCACAGAAAATGGGAGCTGTTTTAACAGCTGAAGAACAGAAATCTGAAGATAGAAAAGAGAACCAACAATCTGCCTAGAAGAAGGAACAACATTACATTTGACCACTTTGGCAGATTCACAGTTACGTTGTTGAGTGAAAAATAGGCAATTTGAGGAGCGAATCCCTATTTTTATGCTGCTTTACAAATCTTTGTTTTATATTAGAATCTCGGCTTTTCACTGTCTCTCATTGTTTCATTATTTCGTTGAAGAAAATTGACTTTAATAAAATGCTTTGAAATAAAATAGAATGAAATTATGCCTTTGGTGAAGGGAAAGACTCATTTTGAGTGAATAGGAATGAAGGGATAGGGGGTGGGGTCCGCATCACAATCAGAATCGCAATCGATGGGGAAGAGGGGATATAATATAATAAAACATTCGAAGAATGCGTGTTGTGATGGTGTCATCGCAATCAGGATCGGAGGAATGGGGAGGATGTTATTTAGAACAAAACCAAAAACTTCCGATGAGATTGGCATATGTCCGATGGGATAATACAACAAGCCAAAGGGATAATGAGGTGAAAAATGTTTTCAGTGCTTTTACAAAGGGAAAATATGATTTTGTATGAAGGAGTGGAGGGATTTTTAAAGTGGGGCTCGGGGTATATGAATCGCAATCGGAATCGGGGGATTGGGGCAGGCGTGTTACACAATGAAACTTTGCTGATGTGATGGGATTAAACCATGGAAAATCCTTTATAAAATGTAATAAAATGTGATTCGGGAACTTACAAAGGGAAAATGCCTTTGGTATTATAAATGGCGGAAGACTCCATGGCGGGACCCAGGGTCAATCGGGATTGGAATCGGAAGGGGAGCGGGGTTAAATATATTACATAACAAGAATTTTCCGATGCGATGATGAATGAATGATGAGGGGGAAAGTCCTTTATAAAAAAAACTAAAATGAAATTTTAAGTTTTACAAATGGAGGCTGACATTTTATTATAAATGGGGCGGAATATAATGTGGTAAGCCCGAGGGTCAATCGGCATTGGGAGATCGGGGGGGAGTAGGGACAGTTTTATATACAATCGCCGATTGCGATGATCCGATTGGATGTGGGCCATCGGATCGGATGATGATATCGAAGGCAGAGGTGCAGTCAGAGGGTGTCAATCAGGAGAAGTCACTCGGAGGGGATCAATCAGAGTGGATTGCTTTGAAAGCGCCGATTGTATGTAGGTCGTCGGATCGTCGATAAGATCGACAGTCAGAATCACATCGGGTGGGGTCGATAATCGCATTGGATTTTTTTGCAATGGGCCAATCAGGGTGCAGATATCAAATTTTGCGATGTGATGGAAAGGAAAGGACTTGAATCGGCGGGGATTATATGATATAGAACTTTTTTATTATAAAGTTCTAAGGTATGGAGGGGAAGTGGTTATGTTTAAATCACATCGGACTTATATAAGACTTTTTGCAATGTGATTATGTAATCGGAAGGGGAAAAGGGATTTATTAAAGAAAATATTAAACTTTAATAACATAAAGTTTAAGGGAAAGGTGGGAAAAATGGGAAGGGTTAGGGATGTAAGGGACTTTTTTCACTTAGGCATAAATTTCAATCCAGAAGTCAGTTTTGAGAGTGCAATATATCGTTGGAAAGCTCTTTCTGGGCTCTTTCTAATGGAAATACTTGGAACATGATTTGACACTAAAAATGCTGTGGAAAAATTCTTTGAAGGGTAGGGTGGTGACTTTGTGGAGATAACAGCTTATGAAGTGTGACTTATTACATATGCTGACATAAAATTACATAATGAATGATAATAAAGGAAAAGTATCATGTTTTCACCTCAAAACATGGTTTTGAGGTGAAAATTACATCAAAATGAATAAAACGTCTCTTTGATCTTCCAGGTGCTGTGACTTTGAGTTTATTGACTTCCTCATGACCTTGCTAATATTTATTGACACTCGACTCATTAATTTGACCATGATGAGACCATAGAACCTAATGAGACCAACCCTATGACCCAATAATATGATTTTAAGAGAAAAAGAGTGACTCATGACTAAAGACCATAGAGATGAGAATCAACAAGTTTCGCATGAGGGAAAACTGATGAAAATCAGTGCCATCAATGAATCCATGACCTATCAGAATGGTGAAATTTACTGGTATGGGACTCCTAATATGCAAATGCAAAAGAGAAATTTTGATCACTGATGGCAGTATGACTAGACTGACACTAAGAAGTTCGAAAATACAATTGCTTGACAATATTTTCATATTTTGAGAGTCAGAAAAGAGTTGGAAGATGACTCCACCTGGAGGAACGAGTGGTATAAAGGGTAGCAACTACTTCCGGTCATGATGGAACTGTTGGAAACACATAAAGGTCAAGAGGTTTGATAATAAGACCACTCATTGCAGCGGTTCCTCAGGAAAGGGTTAAAAAACCAAGTGAAAGCGTATGATCGGTCAAGAAGATGGTGACGATGGAAGGAGAAAACCAAGGCTCATATGGAAAAATAGGCTGATAAAAATGGCAATCACAAGAGGTAGAATGATAATGGTTTCATTTTTACACAAGCTTGAAACATGGGAAAATATGCTTGAAATTGGTTTCATTTTTTCACAAGTTTGAAACATGAAAAACTATGATTGAGATAACTTTGCATGCCCCAAACATAATGACTCAATTCAAGGTACATTCCCCCCAAGCTTCATTTCATTCACCTAAATATACTACTGTTTGCTAACAAGTAGATGGAATGAAGGTTGATTTACGAGATCAAATGAAAGAATCGACTGGAAATTTACAAGATCTAATAAAATACTCGAATCAGAAGGGGATTTGTTTCATTTTTTAAATAGCTTGACACAGTAAAAGAACTATGTTCATAGGGACCGATTTCATTTTTTAACGAGGTTGACATAGTAAAAGGACTATCCTCATATGAACCTATTTCATTTTTTAACAAGATTGACGCAGTAAAAGAAATATCCTCATAAGGAAATGTTTAATTTTTTTAACGAGGTTGACATAGTAAAATAACTATCCTCAGGACAACTTGTTTCATTTTTTAACGAGCAAGACATAAGAAAAGGAACTCTGTTATGGAGACCTTGTTTCATTTTTTAAGGAGCTTGACACAAAAATAGGAACTCTGCTCTAATACCTTGTTCATGGCCCATAAGAGGTCATGGATTCCAAGAGGTTATCATCATATGGGAGAAAAACACTCTGGAAAGGGTACATATCAAGGGATCTAATGGAAAGATCAAGATCTAAAGCCCCCAGTACATGATGCACTATATCACTTATTAGATCATTAGTAGACGAGGGCATGGAACAAGTTGCCACATAATTGACCTATGGTGGGGAAGATACCACTTGCATATAAGGACCATTAGGGATGTGGGTTGATTGGGAGCCAAATTAGGACCAATGAATGAAAGCTGATCAATGGTCACAATTATTCCTTCATCTTGGAAACACATCACTTGAAAGAGAGAAGAGACAAGAGCTCCCATGACATAAACATAGTCACATCCAATGAGTAAATTAAAATCCAAAGGGCCTTGGACAACCATTACATAGATATAGAATATTTTTCATCCCAAAGTAAAGGTAAACTTAGGAAGGATCACTAACGGTTGACTAGGTCCTCTATTAAAATCCAATAGGTTATGGGTAACAGGCACAAGCTGCAGAGAACTTAAAGCTTTCCAAGTAGTTGAGGAAAAAATACTAACAGATGCACCTTCATCTAAGATTGTTCCAGGGATAGGTATATTATACGTTTGTACTGTGATTTGAAAGGGCATGTAAGAAGGAAGATGATATCTTGCCAGTCGACTACAATCAAAATAAGTGACCATACTACTTGGAGGGGGTGTCGTGGGAATGAAATAACTGCTCCCTTGTGTTATGGGAATGGGAGTGGTCCATATTTATGCAGGAATGCAATAAAATACACAAATAAAAATAAATGCAGAGATGTAGCAAAAATAAAACTTCATTTAATTAATATCAAATAACTGAAATATGCTTAAAGACATCATGGACATAAACTAGCAAAGGTGATGGTATCTTATCTCTGAGAAGAGACATGATGCCTACATGCCTATGAAATTTGTTACAAGGAGGCTCGATGGCCTATTTTGATTAGAGACTCAATATATTAGCTCAAAAATTAAAGTGATTATAATTTAATGGAACTAGAATGACAGCGACCGTCCCGTCGCAAGGAATCCAACATAACTCGTTTCTTTGAAAACCGAGTTCAGATGAAGGAGTTACGATCTGTTGATCGCCGTTCAAAACAGACAAATTTTTATTAAAAAATTGCAGAACAAGTACATGCTTATGACATGGCATCCCAGTTAGAATTCAGGGAACCTTTTTTAGTTTTAGTTCAATGGGGCTATGCCAAGTGTCACTATAGGATTCGCCAGTTTGTTTTGTGAAGGTAAAATTTTTCCAATGACCTCCTAAAGTTGAGTTTAGGTTCATGGTATTTATGTGTTGGATTTTTTTTTTTTTAATTAATAAAAGTTATATATATATATATATATATATATATATATATATATATATATATTCTATTTGTATATCTTATATATATATATAATATTTCAAATCTTGTTCAAACACTAATTAATAATATTATAACCACATATAAACCAAATCCAAGTTTGAATTTTATTAATCCATATGGAAATTCATTATTAATATGATATGGAATATCAAATCAAAACCCATGGAGCATTATATTCAAAGGTCAAATGTATAAGTCCGTTGGTAATACGTGGCATATGTGTTATGTGGAAGTGTTATATCAAATGGCCTATTATCACCAAATTGAGTCCTCTTGGGTTGCTTCAATGGTTAACTTGGAGTAACTGTTTCAAACCAGCTTTTGACTAAAGCTTAGCCTCTACAGTCTGAGAGGGCTCTCTCAAAGAGGTTTATGATATTAGATAATGATAGGACTAGATGGATAACTCTATTTGGAAAGTACATGTTCTCTTGTTATGAAAGGTGTCATTAGGAAAAAATTGATGAATCTAGCCAAGAGGCAGATCATATCTCATGTAACAAGTCTATGAAAGGGCATATATTCGAATTTGTAAAAGGTTGGATATTTTTTGCAGCAAACTGATTGCTTACGTATTTTGACTCATATCAGTAATACATAGTGGTTTTATTCTTGAAAGAACTGAGATTCTAATGGGGTTTTTAATGTTTTATTGATCTATATCTTATGTTTCACCACTTGCAGTATATTTCATTGCTATTACTCAAAATTAATAACTTTATGCTTTGAA